>JAPKLY010002012.1:0-30684 GCA_026898435.1 Prunella vulgaris | reverse complement strand
AAAAAAAAAAAAAAAAAAGAGATCTAAAAGTAGAGAATCAGTCCATCTATGAGGAGCTTTCACTGTCAAGCTGTAGTAGTTTGGACCATTAAACGAATATCACAAAAGTAAAATTTAAAATAAAGCATCAGAACATATGCTTGGAATGTTCCAAGTTGTATGGTGATTTTTACATTTGATTAATTAATTAGTATTGAGATAAAGGTGGATAAAGAAAAAGATGGATCAAATATGTATAATTAACAACCAGAATAGCAAAAATAAGCTATCTATTATCTTTAAATTTTATAAACAACATAAAAAAGATGTCTCCAAACTCATCAGAGTAGTCAGGAATATAGGTCCAGTTCTTTCAAGTTTCAATGCTCCAAATAATAAACACCCATAATTTATGCAAAAACAGCAGCAATTTATCCTAAAATAAAGAACTAAAAAATAATAAAATTACCTTTACAGCAGCTGCCCATTTGTCTTCTTCTACATCAATGCGATGGGTCGTGCTGTTCAAACCAGTTCCTGAACTACGAAGTAAATGTGACAAGGAAGCATATTGTTTCTTCCACACAGTTATCTTAGACAAGCAATGCGGATCACCCCTCAGATCGGTGTTGGGAAATGCCTTCAAGAGCATTCCCTCCAACTTGTTTCCTAAAGAGTCACAATAAAAATAAATAACGAAATCAAATGTTTCCTAAAGTAAAAACATATGATAACCGAACGTGTTTCATCCTACTCCTACATATTCTCCATACATTTGCATGGCCAAGTTGTCCCTCCAACTTGTCCATGCTTGTGAGGATTGAACTACATCTACAAATTCATCACCAATTCCATTCTCTTCGTCTAACTCAGGAACCACTTCTGGCACCACATCCTCCATAGGATCGACATTCATATTAACACGAATAAAATTATGCAGCAAACAACAACCCAAAATAATACGATTTTGGGTCTCTATAGGGTAGTATGAGTTGCTCCTAAGAATAGTCCATCTTTGTTTAAGGATCCCAAATGACCGCTCGACCACATTACGAGCCTTAGCATGCTTTAGATTGAAGTACTCTTGATAGTTCTGAGGGCCATTTCGCGTGTGATCCCACTCTTTCAAATGGTATCCAACTCCTCTATAAGGAGCTAGAAAACCATTTCCGTTAGTATATCCACCATCAACCAAGTAATAATTCCCTGCCACAATCATACATGGATTAGAATTTAACAAATTATAAAATTACATGCATAAATCAATAAACACAAAACAAAACAACATACCATTTGGAACTTTTAATCCATTTGGCCTGGTGACGGCATCTCGTAGAACCCTACTATCAGCTGCAGATCCCTCCCATCCAGATAATACGTATATGTAATTCATGTTACGATCGCAAACAGCTAGCACGTTAACAGATACTTGTCCTTTGCGATTTCTATAACGGGGAATATCTGGATCAAGCACTTTAACGAGAATGTATGTTCCATTTAAAGCACCAAGGCAACCCTGGAAAAAGTCTCAGATTTTAGATTAAAAACCAACCAACTTTAAATTTAAAAAGATAGTCTAATTCTTTATTACCTTAAAATATTTCCACCGATTGTTGGTTTCATCGCACCAACTGGCTCAGGAGTGATAAGGAGAAGGGTATACAACTTAAGTAGTGTGTTAAGCACAATGTTGAAGTATTTACTAATAGTGTACCCTGAACGTATGAAACTCTTTTTGACAATGCTATTTTTTGTGTGGTGTGATAAGACTGTCAAGTAAATGGCCACTTGTTCAGAAATGGTAAAATGACGCGTAGCAGAAAGACCACCTACATTCTCTAGATGATAACATAATCGGTTGAAACAATCTCGATTCATTCGGAGATGCGTTTTGCAAGTTTCTTCACTAAAAGATATTAGATAATGTAGTTTTTCTAACTGTTTTGTTACTTTTAACCTCATACTATATCGATGACCTACTTTATTTCTTCTTTTTCTATAGCGACGCATTCTTAAATACCCGTACGTCATCAACATGATAAACATGTTAAGTTCACTCATTAAGGCAGTTATAACACCAAAAGTCGCCATAAGTGCAGCCATTTCTTCCATAATACCAAAAAGCTGTGGATAAAATGACCCAATTAATAGTTACAGATATATGTGTGTTGCGTTCTTGCAAAGAATGCTCAACAACAATACCTCAATATTTTCATTAAATTAAGAAAAATAAATATTTCCACTAAAAAAATACAATCTCTTGAAAAAGGTAAAGTGTATATAATTTATCTACAAATAAACTGTCTACAGAAATCTGTAGATTATAAATTCTTTGCCCTTAAAAAATTAAGATGCCTATTTTTGATAAACAATGTTGACAATCAAATTTTTTATTAAAAAATCCATAATCATATTGCCAATTTCATAGCCCATATTTTGTTTTGTTTTGAAAAGTTCATCCATTCTAAATCGAAACCTAATCTTCAACGATTTGAATAGTATTTCAATACTGCAAAGGAAAAAATAATGAGAGAAAAGGTCTAACAATTCATTTGCTCTGGATCTACACTTCCACATGGGGACGACAGAAATAATTGAAGCAACCAGCTCCCAAAGGAGGCGATTCAACACATTCAAAATTTTTATAAAAACGTTAATAAATCACGCGTTTAAACAAAAATATTCAATATTTCGATTATAAAAGCAGCTGACAGATTAGGTGATACCTTCGACCACCGGGTTTACAGCAGTTGAATTTGTGTGGAGAGGCAACGAAGAAATTCCTACCCTGGAGAGCAGCAACGAAGTATGACAGAGAGCTAGGGTTCGTCGCCTAGCTTGGACAGCAGCACGCGAGTGATCTAGGGTTCATCGTGGAAATGGAAAGCGGCGGAAATAGGGAAAGCCAAGTTAACCATGGATTTTCCCCCAATATGTCAAGGGCATTTTAGTAAAGATGGGTTTTAACAGATTATAATCGGACCATTTAGCCCAGATTGTATAATCTGTCTTCCATCAGATAAGCTGAAATTTGTTTCGGGCTATTAGTTAATCTTGGGCTTTCATCTATCGAACCAAACATAAGATTAAATGAGATAATTTAATCTATCTTGCGATATCCGGTGAACCAAATGAGCCCTTACTTTTTAATTTGATCAGTCTCGTACAATGAGAAGGTCTAACATAATTTTTTGACTTAAGAGAATTAATTATGAAATCTGCAAATTACATTCACAAAGACTCAGAATTCGCCAAGGGAGTGAAAGCAAAGTATAGATCGAGAAAGCTTTTGGGTTTTTTTCACCTCGTCTCTCTTTTATCAGCAATTAATCATGTTACGGACAAAATGGGACAAGATGAGGAAACCAAAACCAGAGCCGACGCAAAGTTGAAACCAGTGAAGGACAAACAGGACTCCAACTCGGTAAAGAGGCTGCGGCGGAGGACTTGAACGCTGATGATCGGAAAGAAGAAAAAAGAAATGGTAGCGGAGTACCCCCTTTTGTTGAGATGGTCACCTCCAACATCCGCTAGATCTGCACTCAAAGAGATCTTTCAAAAAAAATTGAAATCTTACCTAAACTAGAAAGGACGACAGCGGCCAGAGCACGGTATCTTAGTGGCGTAGACACCAGTCTTACAGTGGTGGAATGGAGGTTTGAGGAGAGGGCGCAATGTGCCGTTTGATAGATTTGGAGTACGAAAATATGGCCCACAGATCCTCTCCATTTTTTTAGTATAAATTTCTTGTGATTTTTTGAGAGAGATAGACACAAAATTAAAATAATTAATAAAAATACATATTTATGGGATCCATGATAATTACCCCACTCCGTATATTGTGTCTATCTCTCTCCTAACTTTAGGAAAAATTTACACAAAGAAATGGAGAGGATCCGGACTCCAAAAATATGATATATGGTAGGTTACTTAATAACAAACACGTATCTTAAAAGGCAGTTAAAAACCACTCGGTAACATAATTTTTTATTTTTCATATCAAAATTGCTTTCTAAGGTGTATCTTGGATAACTATTTTGACAAGAGATCTCTTCCAAGTTAAATTGTGTAGCAGTGAATTCTGATGTGTTTCATAAAATTATCATCATCTTTTAATGGACATCAATGGCCATGCTTGGTTTAGATTTTGATGGGTGCAAAACAATGTGTTTAATTGGATAAAATGATCTAACACTTGTTCTAAGGAAATTGGTGTTTGAAATTTATAGTTGTAAGTGAAGTCTGCAGCTGTATACTTGATCATTCTACAGCCAGACATGACCCTACAGCTGTAATATTTCTCTACAGCCAGTTTTGTATTTACAGGACTCTACAGCTGCAAGGTTGAAGACCCTACATCTGAAAGAACCGTTTTAAGAGATGGTACAAGTCAGAGATTAATTGAAGATTATGAAGACCCTTAAGCACAATTAGTGTAGCTCTCATGCACTCACTAAAATGTACTTAAGTGGAGGTTATTTCTATAATTCTGGAGGATAATGAAGATTAGTTTGAAGACAGCCAGAATTCTGAAGAAAAGGACAATAGTACACTCAGTACTATCCTGTGTGAAGGGTGAGGACCACTTCACACATGCCAAATGGATAGAGAGGAGCCTTATCCGGATTTCAAATTTGAATTTCTCAACGGATAAGTCACACCACTCAATCTATAAATAAAAGAAGTCCCCAGAGAAAGCAACAACAATAACCCTGAGCTTACAAGCATTCTGCCTGAGCAAGTCTACAGCCAACAAACTTTCTGAGAGCTTTATTGTGTTTATCTTTCTTTGTGATTCATAGGATAGTTGGTTAGGATTTTCTTAGCAAAAATCACACTTTTTGTTGTTGTTCCCTCACATATTTTATATTTCTACTTAGTGTAGATATCTCTTTGTGAGGTTTTTGTTAACTCTTTGTGAGGTTTTTCTTAACTCTTTGTGAGTTGTATTCTGAGTGAATAGGGTAGTTTAATCTCTTGTTAGAATAGGAATCTGAGTGAACCTAGTTCTAAGGGGGAACTACTTGTACTGATCTGAGTGATCTCATCTTAGTGAATTTGGCACCTGAGTGGTGTAACAGTGGATGTAGGAGGTTTTTTTATAGACACTGGACCACTATAAATTTTGTCTATTTACCATCTATCATTTAAATTCTTGTTCTGCATATTTAATTTACTTGTTACATTCATCATTCTTTTGAAAAATGAGTGCATAAAACTTTGTGGTTTTCACAAAGAAAAACTGACTCTACAGCTGTAGACTTCTCTAAGTCACTCAGCTGTTAAGTTTGTTTATATTATTTTTCATTAACACTCACTTATTTCCACTGCACATTAGAGTATTCTCAATACACTTTTAAGTGTGACAACTCCACTGATCTTTTGTCTACAAGTGACCTTTTATTTGCAAGTTTTTTAAACTCTGCAGTTGTAGACTTCTCTAGTCCACAGCTGTAACCTTTGTGGTCCTGCTTTAAAACTTTTGTAGACTTGTTGTTTTTGAACTTATAAGAGGCTACTGTAAGGTTCTAGAATTACATCTTTTGCAAAGTTTGAAAATCTGATTTTGACTCAAGGTCTACTCACCCCCCTTCTAGACCTTGACCACTTTAAGGGACCAACAAGTGGTATCAGAGCAGTTGACTTTCAATTGCTTTGATCAGTACCTAGCTAGATCCTTTCTGTGTTTGAAAAACACACCTGCATACTTGCATGGCTCCCAAGATGGTGAAATCCAAGGTTCTAATGTTCTCTGCTGAGGACTATGATGAATGGAAAATTAAAATGCAAGCACAATTGTCTGCAATCAATGATGAGATGTGGTCTATCATAGAGGATGGCCCTATACCTTTTGTGAAGGTCAATACTACAGCTGATCAGTCAGCTGGACTAGCTCAGATCATCCCCAAACCTAGAAGGGAATGGACAGAGGATGACAAGAGATGGTCCAATCTTGACAATGTTGCAAAGTATACTATTTATCATTCACTTGGTAATATTGTGTTTAGCAAGATCAAAAACTGTAAAACTGCAAAAGATATATGGGAAAAGTTGGAAATGATTTGTGAAGGAACTAAACAAATCAAGGAAAACAAACTCATGATAGCAGTTCAAAAGTTTTAGAACTTCAAGATGAAATCTGGTGAAACTCTTGAAAAGTTTGAGTCAACATTCATTAAGATTCTCAATGAGCTAGACTCACTTGGTAAAGATTACTCATAAAGAGAAATGAACATGAAGGTTCTCAGAGGTTTACCTTCTGAATTGGACATGAAGGCATTGCTATGAGAGAATCAAAGGATTTATCTAAGATATCCACCTTTGAACTCTTTTTAGACCTAAAGGCTTATGAATTTGAAATAAGTAGAAGAAAAGAACCTGACAGCAGTAAGGTTACAGCTCTAGTGGCTGACAACCCTACAGCTACAAGTTCTGATGATGAATACTTGGCTCTTTTTATAAAGCAGCTCAAGAAGTTTGGCAAATGGACTAAGAAGAAGCAGTTCACACCAAAGGAGGATGGTAAGGTGAAATCTACAGTACCTAACTCAACTTATTTCTGCTATAACTGCAGAAAACCAGGACATTACATCAAGGATTGTCCATACCCCAAAGCTAAAAAGTACACAGATAGAAAAGAGAATCCGAAAAGACAGAAAGAAAAAGTTTGACAAGGAGAGAATTAGAGCACTACTTTCTGAGTTTGATAAAAATCAGGAAGACTGTCCTTCTTCTTCTCAAAAGTCAATTGTAGATTTAGAAGACTCTGACTCTACAGATTCAGATGAAGAAGCCCTGATCTATCTTATGGCAAAAGATGAAGAGGTATGCTCATCATAATCAAGTTATATTACAGAAAAGGATTCTTCCAGCAACATGCTTAGTGCAATCTAAAGATTACAAGAAGAAAATGAAGATCTTAGAAGAGATAATTATATTGGAACGGAACATGTTAAGCTTTGTTAGCTGGATTGGAAGAAGCTGAAACACAACTGCAGATTCTACAAGAACTTAAAGAAGGTTAAAGTTGTCTGATAAATGACAATGAAGAACTTTTTAATGAAGCAAGTTGAAGAGCTGCAGACTGTGCTGAATTGAAGGAAATAATCAGAACTCAAGAACTTATGATAACTGATCTTGAAGAAAGCAATGCCTATTATCAAAAGAAGCTAAATTGTTTTGGAAAGTCATCCAAACAATTGAAGAAGATTTTGTCTTAGCAAAGACATTCAAAGGACTTGACTGGAATAGGATATAATCCTTGTGTCTGGATGAAATATTTGCAAAAGTCAATTCCAAGACCTGAAAGAAAGTTCATCAAAGAATCAACCCCTGAAGAAGCTGTAAACTCAACCCTACAGCCCGAAGATTTGAAATTCTTGAATTCATTCAAAGAATTGTCACCTAGAAGACAACAAAAGATCAAGGAAATCATGAATGATGCTGAAGAAGATGTTACAAACATGTTGGAAAACATGATTCTGAAACAAACTGCAAAATCAAATATACAGTCAGAAGAATAAGTCTTTCATAAATTGAATATGGAAAGAAGACTCAACTTTGATAGATTCTGGAATGGAAATATGTCAGATATGTCTTCCTCGTCAAGCACTCAAAGAGGAGGATCAAGTAAGAACTGTAGAATTAACAACTGTACAGCTCCTAAAAAGGCTTGGATTGCAAAAAGTAACACTGGAGGAAATCCAAAGTATTGGCCACTTTATTTTGCAGGAACATGTTACACCCACCAAAAGAGAGATTTGGTACATAGACAGTGGTTGTGCAAGAAATATGACTGGAGATAGAAGTTTGTTACAAAATGTGAAAGATCACAAAGGCCCTAAGGTTATTTTTAGTGATAATGCTAGTGGAACAGCTAAAGGATCAGGATGTTTACTCAAAGGAAATGTTCAGATCAATGATGTCTACTTGGTAGATGGTTTAAAGCATAACTTGCTTAGTGTAGGTTAATTTTGTGACAAAGGATACACTGTAGACTTTACACATGACACTTGCATAGTCGAAGATGTTGAATCCCAAACCACCAAACTGGCAGGAACTAGAAAAGGGAATGTTTACATTGTAGAGTGGAACTCTACAGCTGAAACTACCAGCTTTCTAGCTAATAGTTCCAATGAAGTTAGTTGGCTATGACACAAAAGGATTAATCACATAAACTTTAAAACCATGAATGAACTTGTGAATAATAGACTTGTAAGAGGTCTACCAAACACTAAGTTCAGGAAGGAACACCTATGTGATGCCTGTGTTAAAGGGAAACAAATCAAGAAGACTTTCAAAAGCAAAACACACTCAAGCACTTCAACAACACTTGAATTACTACATATAGATCTTTTTGGACCTATAGAACTTGTAAGTATATGTGGAAAGAAATTTAGTTTGGAAGTAGTAGATGATTACTCAAGATTTTCTTGGACTGTGTTTCTAAGAAAGAAGAGTGAAACTCTACAGAGGTTACCAGAATTGTTGAGAAGGATTCAGAATGAAAAGAACTTGAAGATTCTGAAGATTAGATCAGATAGAGGAACATAATTCACAAATCAAGTCATTGAAGAATATTGTTCACTGGCATAATGCATGAATACTCTGCAGCTAGAACCCCACAGCAGAATGGAGTTGAAGAAAACTTACCTAAGAGAACAATGATTGTTGAAGAAAAATTGCCAAAGAGATTTTGGGCAGAAGCAACAAGCACTGCATGCTATACTCAAAATAAATGCTTGATAGTGAAAGATCATAAGAAGACCACATATGAGTTATGGAAAGGAAGGACTCCTAATATCTCTTATCTACACATATTTGGATGTAAATGCTTCATACTGAATAATGGGAAAGAACACCTCAAGACATTTGATTCAATGTCAGATGAAGGTATCTTTCTAGGATATTCTAAAGTTAGCAAAGCATTTAGAGTGTATAAAAAGAGATTAATGATTGTGGAATAGTCACATCATGTTATTGTAGAGAACAATGATCAAAGACTAGAACTTGAATCAGATTTGATTTGCTACATTTCTTTCATCTTCAGAACCTACTGATATTCATGAAGCACTGCAAGATGTCAATTGGATTATTGCAATGCAAGAAGAATTGAATGGTTTTGAGAGAAATGAAGTATGGGAACTTGTTCCAAGACCTAGGAATCACAAAGTGATTGGAACTAGGTAGGTGTTCAAGAATAAACTTGATGAAGATGGAATTGTGACCAGAAATAAAGCATGGCTAGTTGCTCAAGGCTATTGTCAATCTGAAGGCATAGATTTTGATGAATCCTTTGCCCTAGTTGCAAGAATATTTCTAGCCTATTCTGCACATATGAACCTTACAGTCTATCAAATGGATGTAAAGAGTATATTTCTCAATGGTTTACTATCAAAAGAAGTGTATGTTGAACAACCACCAGGATTTGAGGAATCTACAGCTGAAGACATGGTTTATAAGCTTAGAAAAACCCTTTAGGGACTTAAGCAAGTACCAAGTGCAGGGTATGATACCCTATGTGATCATCTGATCAAAAATGGATTCAAAAAGGGTATCGTTGACAAGACCTTATTCAGATTACAACATGGAAATGACATGTTGCTTGTCCAAATATATGTTGATGATATAATCTTTGGCTCAACCAATAAAGAATTATGCAGAAAGTTCTCTAAGCTCATGACTGAGAAATTTGAAATGAGCATGATGGGAAATCTAAATTTCTTTTTGGGATTACAAGTTAAGCAAATGAGAGATGGAATTTTCATCAATCAAGCTAAATATACTCAATAGCTTATCAAAAAATTTGGAATGGACAACTCTAGGCCTACCAATATACCCCTATGACACCTTCTATGAGTCTTGACAAAGAAAAGAATGGCAAAAGTGTTGATGTAACCAAATATAGGAGGCTATTTGGATCATTGCTATACCTTACAGGTAGCAGACCTGATATCACGTTTGCAGTAGGTGTATGTGTTAGATTCCAAGTGAATCCTAAGGAATCACACTTAAATGCTATAAAGAAGATCATCAAATATGTCAAATCCACACAAAATCTAGGATTATGGTATCCTAAAGAAGGAGGAATTGAACTCATTGGGTACACTGACTCAGATTTTGCAGGCTGCAAGATTGATAGGAAGAGTACTAGTGGGATTTGTCAATTCCTAGGTGAAAGGTTGGTAGAATGGCACAGTAAAAAGAAAAATTCTATTGCTCTTTCTACAGCTAAGGCAGAATACATTGCTGCTGGAAGTTGTTGTGCACAGATCTTATGGATGCAATATCAATTACAAGACTATGAGATTGATGCAAGAGAAACAACTATATTTTGTGATAATACAAGTGCTATTGCTATTACACAGAATCCAATTTTACACTCTAGATCAAAACACATAGATGTAAGGCATCATTTCATAAGAGATCATGTTGAAAGAAAGGATGTAAAATTGACAAAGATTCATATTGATTTGAATCTTGCTGATATTTTCACTAAACATTTATGTGAATCAAGATTTTCAATCTTGAGAGGTAATTTGGGAATGTTAGAATTGTAAGAAGACTCTGTGAAAATCACTAAATTGCTATGATAAACCTAAAAAAGTGGAAACTCATTGAAAAGTAAAATTGAAGCTGCAAAGTAACTCGACTGCAGAGTTGTTAACTCTACAGCTGTAGACTTAGTTCTGAACTGCAAATTCCTCACAACTGTAGATTTCCAAAATTCTAAAATTGTCAACTGCAAACTTGGAGAATTTATAGTACTTTGTACAATTCTGAAAACTAAATGGAGCACTACAAATTCAGAAACATTTGTAGTCAGTGACAGACATTTTGGATTTAACCAGCATTTTAATTAAATAAAATATTTGAATTTATGTAACATTTTAAATAGAATTAAATTCTATGTGAGTTATATTTTGGACAAACTTAATTATAAGTTTTGGCTCGGAATTTCAAAACTCATAAATTTTAGATCATAGACCGTTACACCCCTGTTCTTAAATGACTGTTTAAGGAAAGGTATTTAAAGGACACTTTATCCTTTTTATATCTCACTTTTACATTCGAAACCCCTGAAACTTCATACATTCCCCAACCCTCACTCTCTGAAACCAAACGTCATGGCAATGAAAGTCATTTTTGGAGCTCTATTCAATTTTGACGAATTACAGAGGAAGCATCCCACTGATGCTATGGAAGATGTTGTTTAACACATAGTGAATCAAGGGATTCATTACTGACTCACTCATAATCCAGGAGCTTATGATGACAAGATAGTACATGAGTTCTACAGAAATGCTGAAGTTAATGTTGAAAGGAAGACATTGTCAGTGAAGCTACAAGGAAGAAACGTCAATATTACAGCTGGTGATATTTGCAGAGCTTTACACTTGAGGATTGGAGGTGATTCTCATGAAAACCTCAACTTTGCTGATGAAGATGAGAGGTACTGGAAGAAGTTCACTGCAAAGAAGCTGTTTCCTAAGAACTCGAAGAGGACATTCAAGAAAAACGACCTTGCAGTTGAGTATGTCTATCTATATGAAGCTATTGATAAATGCTTGTTATGTAGAACTGGTGCTCATGATACTAGTACTATTCTCATGTGGGATCTAATGATTGCTTTTGATAAGGAGATTAAAATTGACATAGAAGAGTTTTTACTTAGAATTATTGGTAATGATGTTGTGAAAGCTGGGAAGAATAAGGGATTTGGATTGTTTTTGAACTATATCTTGAAGGAAGTAGGATTTTCCTTATTCAACGTTCATGAAGGTCAGCCATTCTAGTTCATAGAATTATTGGGAAAGCTAATTTTAAGAGAGGAGCTGTGGATGCTCGAATGGCTCCTAAATCTAAGAAAAGGAAGAAAAACAAGTCTGAAGGAAAGAAACTTACAGTTATTAGTCCTCCAAAACACTATGAGAGGAAGAAGAGGGATGTGAAAAGGAAGCTTTTGTTGGTGGATGAACCAACTGATTTAGAAGATGTGGTTGATAGAGAAAAGAGGCAGAAGAAACACTATTCGAAGAAAGTTTCTAAAGAAGTTGACAAGTCTACAGCTGTAGACTTGCCAATTGTACAACATGAAGAAGAAGAAATTGTTGGAGAACAAGTTGCTGAACCTGAACCTGAAACTGAACAACTCCCTGTTGTTCCAAATGAGAGGGTAGAAGGCTTTGAGGAAGAGAGGCAAAGATTTGATGATTGGAACATTGTGAGAGAAGAGTTGGACAAACTCACAATTGAGGAAAGAAATTTGTTCCAGTGGGTTGTTGACTGGACAAATTGCAATGATGTGAATGAGTTAATGAAGCCCAACTTCCTTGATGATTTTATTGCTGAGAAAGTAAGGAAGAACAAAGGAAAAGGAAAGCAGGTTGTAGCTAAAGAATCTGCAAAACAAAAAATCACTAAGTCAGCAGCTGCAGATTTGAGAGTTGCAATGGGATCTGAGAGAGACCCAGAGGCTGAATTCCCTGAAGCTGAGTTTAAGGTTACAAGCTCAGATAGTGAAGAAGAATTACCAAAAAGAATTGTCTAACGTTGTCACCAACTAGTTGAAGCTGAAGGCTTAACTACTTTGGCAGAAGAAGCTACTCTAATGGAGTCTGTAGGAGCCAGTGCTGCAGATCCAGTGAATGTTGAAGAAACAGCTCTTGAACAGCCTGAATCTGAAAAAGAAAAGGATAGAGAGAAGGTTGATTCACCCTGCAAAGAGCCTAAGGATAAACCAGGTGATAATGCACCAATGGGTGGTGCTCAAGCTCAAGTTCAAACTAAGACTTTGGAAATTGAAGCTCAACCTACTGAAGAAGTTCAAGCTGATGAGCAAATTGTTGATGATAGTTCTAGGGAAATTGATGAAAGTGCTAAAGACTTTTCAAATCCTATCACAAGTATTTTCAATCAACCTCCTCCTGCAATGTTCACTCTTGAGGAAATTTATCAACAAGGAACCCCTCCCCTGCAGTGTTATTCAGCTTTGGAAAGAGAAAACATGGTGAACATGGATGATTATATAGCTGATTTCTCTATAAAGAAGACAGAGCTTGTGTTGACTCCTAGCAAGAGGAAGACTTCCACTGAAAACTCTACAGCTGTAGAGTTGGTGCCTTCCAAAGCTCAAAATGTTACCAAGGGTAAGGAGTTGGTAATAAGAGAAGGAGATTCTGAAGAAGAGGATAGTGATTCAAATCCACAAATGACAACTAAAGAGGTTGTGTCTCAATTGAAGAATATGGAGGAATCACTCAAAGGAATTGAAGCAGAGATTATCAAACAAGTGAAGAGAGTTCCTGATACTATCATATCTCAAAATGTAAGAAAATGAATAGAAGATTTGGTCAAAAACTTTGAAGAAAGAAGCCCCAGAAGAAAAGAAAACTCTTGAAAAGAATTTCAAAGCTATTGTGGACAGCTTACTGGCTCAGAATGAACTGGTTAGACAGGATGTCATCCAGAAGACAAGAGAAATCACATCTCTACAATCTGATATCAACTTGATGAAAGAAGATTCTTTCCAATTGAAGATTAAAGTGAAAAGTATGAAGAATGATATGACAAAGATGATCAATGGAAATGAAAATTTGAAGATTGATCTCATGAGCAAACTCAATACCATTTTGTCACACATTGATGTTGGCAAAAAGGGGGAAAGCAAGATAGAGAGAGAGATCAAAGAAGGAGATAAGAACACTAAAGACATTTTGGAAAATGTGAAGGATATTGGAAAATCTTTTGCTATGGAATTTGAAGTTGGCAAATCAAAAGATTGGTCTATGAGACTGAGAGAACAGTCAGAAGAAAGGATTCAATCACAACAGATGAAGGGAAGTTCCAAAGGAAGCAAGATTATACAGCTCCCTAAATGTACAGCTCAAAAGAAACCTACAACTCCTACATCTCAAAAACCTTTGGGTTATTGGGAAAAGACTGTTAAAGAGTCACAAGCAAGGAAAAAGGAGAAAGAAGAAAGGGAAAAAGAAAAGATGGAGAAGCAAAGAAAGAAAGAGTTTGAAGAATCTACAGTTGTTGTCACTGCTCAACCCCTGAATGTTCAACCCTTGAGCATGATACCTGCTGAAGAACAAAATGAAGAAGCTGAGAAGGAGAAAACAATGAAAACTGAATTTGACATTCTCTGGGAAGAATTTCTAAGCATATGCAACAGGCATACATTTATCAAGAAAATCAAACTCAAGAAGGACAGATTTCAGAAATTCAAGGCACTGAAAGCAGATGGATCTTTGTACAAAGGAGATAATGCTCGCCTTCTTGGTGGGAAGATCAAGAGAGATCCAATGCCTAAGAAGTTGTTCAAATCAAAAAAAGAAGAAGAAGAATTTTAGGCTTATGAACTTCAGATGCTGATGAATTACATGGAAGAGGATGAGAAGAACATGAAGCTAGTAGAGCAAGGAATTCTAAAACCTCAAGATGAATCTGAGGATAAGGATGAGGATGATGAAGAAGATGCTGATCCCAAGCACAGAAGGAGATGATGAATTTGTTACAGATTAGACACTAAAACTTTTTAGTTTTTAGTCTAATTACTTTTTGTAAGATGTATCTTGAACCATTTTTGTTTATGCAGCTTTTTCCTTCTGTTTCTTGTTTGATTGTTATTTCTATTCTTGTTCTGTTCTTGTTGACAATATCTTATTGTCTTTGTTCTTTATTTTGTTGATATGTTTTGCCAACATCAAAATAGGGGGAAATTGTTAAGTTCGTTGGTTTAGATTTTGATGGGTGCAAAACAATGTGTTTAATTGGATAAAATGATCTAACACTTATTCTAAGGAAATTGGTGTTTGAAATTTATAGTTGTAAGTGAAGTCGGCAGCTGTATACTTGATCATTCTACAGCCAGACATGACCCTACAGCTGTAATGTTTCTCTACAGCCAGTTTTGTATTTACAGGACAATATAGCTTCAAGGTTGAAGACCCTACAGCTGAAAGAACCGTTTGAAGAGATGGTACAAGTCAAAGATTTATTGAAGAATATGAAGACCCTTAAGCACTATTAGTGTAGCTTTCACGCACTCACTAAAATGTACTTAACTGGAGGTTATTTCTTTAATTCTGGAGGATAATGGAGATTAGTTTGAAGACAGCCAGAATTCTGAAGAAAATGACAATAGTACACTCAGTACTATCCTATGTGAAGGATGAGGACCACTTCACACGTGGCAAATGGAGAGAGAGGAGCCTTATCCGGATTTCAAATTTGATTTTCTCAATGAATAAGTCACACCACTCAATCTATACATAGAAGAAGTCCCCAGAGGAAGCAATAACAACAACCCTGAGCATACAAGCATTCTGCCTGAGCAAGTCTACAACCAACAAACTTTCTGAGAGCTTTATTGTGTTTATCTTTCTTTGTGATTCATTGGATAGTTGGTTAGGATTTTCATAGTAAGAATCACACTTTTTGTTGTTGTTCCCTCACGTATTTTATATTTCTACTTAGTGTAGATATCTCTTTGTGACGTTTTTGTTAACTCTTTGTGAGTTGTAGGGTAGTTTAATCTCTTGTTAGAATAGGAATCTGAGTGAACCTAGTTCTAAGGGGGAACTGCTTGTACTGATCTGAGTGATCTCATCTTAGTGAATTTGGCACCTGAGTGGTGTAATAGTGGATGTAGGTGGTCTTTTTATAGACACTGAACCATTATAAATTTGGTCTATTTACCTTCTGTCATTTAAATTCTTGTTCTACATATTTAATTTACTTGTTACATTCATCATTCTTTTGAAAACTGAGTGCATAAAACTTTATGGTTTTCACAAAGAAAAACTGACTCTACAGCTGTACTTCTCTAAGT
This sequence comes from Prunella vulgaris, assembly GCA_026898435.1. NCBI lineage: Eukaryota > Viridiplantae > Streptophyta > Magnoliopsida > Lamiales > Lamiaceae > Prunella > Prunella vulgaris. Next base: position 14,867 of record JAPKLY010002012.1, on the reverse strand, counting down.
CACTCAGCTGTTAAGTTTGTTTATATTGTTTTTCATTAACACTCACTTATTTCCGCTGCACATTAGAGTATTCTCAATACACTTTTAAGTGTGAGAACTCCTCTGATCTTTTGTTTACAAGTGACCTTTTATTTGCAAGTTTTTTAAACTCTGCAGCTATAGACTTCACTAGTCCACAGCTGTAACCTTTGTGGACCTGTTTTAAAAGTCTTTTAGACTTGTTGTTTTTGAACTTATAAGAGCCTACTATAAGGTTCTAGAATTCCCTCTTTTGAAAAGATTGAAAATCTGATTTTGACTCTAGGTCTAGTCACCCTCCCCCTTGACTTTGACCACTTTAAGGGACCAACAGGCCACAGACCAGGATAACAAGAACACCTCGTCAACATTATTTCAAAGAAAACTCCAAATCACAAATTCAAACGAATAGACGGGGGATAATTTGGTTGATATGCTCTATTTCTATACCTTATTGCTGTACTCATTTGGACGAATGGAGGGGCAACATTATTGCTCGTGATTTGGGTCAATTTCACGACTTTGAAGTTTCAACTGGTGGAAAAACTCAATTATTGTTCACTCCCTTGGTCGAGTCGTGTTTCAGAATACATGAAGAACAATGAAAAAGTGACAAAATATTGTATTAGAACTTTCGATCCGGTAAACAGTAACAAATTGGAGAGTTTCAATACTATCTACTAAATAAGTGGGGGGGCACTTAAATTAAATTATTCAATGGTAATGGGAATGAAATTTCATTTTCTTTGTTTACCCTTACATATATTGAATGAGAGTTTGTGTTCATGGTGGTTACATCATTAATGTTATGCTCCAATTTGAAAAAAATTGACAAAAAAGAATGTTGTTAGTTGTGGTATAGTGGATTAATTGAGGAGGATGAATATAAGATGAGACGGAGATAATCAAATGGAGGTGATGGTTACCTTTTTTAAGAGGAAAATAATGTTGTGTACATCATTTGTTCTCATTGCCTACTATAATTACTATATTTGTATATACTCATTCCAATTAGCATTGAAAAAATTTTATAACAAGCACCCCCGAGTAATTAAATGTACAAAATTTCGACCAAATTATAATGGATATGAAATCAATAAATTTGACAAGTTCTATAACATATCCACTCTGAATTCAAATAAGGAATTTGAAATTCATTAATTTGAAATTTATATTCAAATAACAATCCAAAGAAAACTTAGCCAATTAAATTCACAAATGAAAGCACTAATTAATTCCAATTAGCTAGCCAAATAATCAGAAATGACGGATACACCAACGTCATTGGAGGGTGAAGTTGCACCCTCACCGTTGGATCTTATCACACACACTCGTAAATTTAACAGTAGAGGGTGCGATTGCAGCACAGATAATTGCATCTTATATACTGCAGCCATATGAAAATTCCATAAGAAGCGTAGCCATATTGTGATTGAAGTTATATTTCATCAACCACATTTTTTAAGCAGTTTTTAAATCCCTTAATCCATTATTTTTTCATTATCCATAGCTCGATTCACGAGGGTCCCTCTCTAAAAATTGAGAATAAAGTCTATATCAAAGATGCAGTGACCAAGTTTGAATGGATGAATTTATACATTTTGTAATTGTAATTCAATTTTTTGTAATTAAATTAATTCTGTATTTGTTGATTTTTGTATATAGTTTTTTTCTTTTTCTCAATTTGGTCAGGAAAAAAAAAATAAACGAAACAAGACTAAAGGCATTACAGTTTGTTAAAAGGTATACAGGCCAAAACGTGAGATACATGATGTCCCATTAATCACAGTCCCGAATACAAAATACAAAATAACGAAAACAAAGAACAAAATTTTTTTTTATTAGATTCTTCAAATAAACACATTAATTAGCACTGTTTCCCTCCTTCTTTCCTTATATATATTTTATGAAGGAGTCTCAATCACCCAAAGCGTAGTGCCATCGACTTTCACATAATTTTTTTAATTAATTGTGTCTTCATTACTGCCTGCCATCACATAATTACAAAATTAATTAATTAAAAACTTCTTGACATATATTGATACATTAAATTTGTAATGTTATAAAACTTAACCATATATGACCACTTGAATTGAATCCCCACGACGACGCACAAATTTTTTTATATTTTGTTAGCCAATTGTGAATCTATAAATCCAACCTGACATTTAAAATTCCATTCTAATTAATTAAACAAAAGGAATGCTAAAATTTTTAAATTGCAGAAGATGAATCTACTGACCAATCGTTCTTGTTTTTCGATCCAATTGAGAATCCAAAAATTTCAAATTATTAGTTGGGGCAAAAAATAAGAACCAGATTTACATTTTCCTCTTGAGCATTTGGTTTAATTTGGAGTTGACTAGAAATTTGGATCCGGGAAACAGGGGCGGCTAGTGTTGAATATGGTTTCTCTGCATCACTCATTTTATACATACTTGAGAACATTCTAGAGTCACCTTGCAAATTTGGACATATATAGTTTGGGGGCCCTAGAGAAAAAACCATTAGTTATAGGGATGCATTTATATGAAATAAAATTAGGGGGATGCATTTGCAAATTGCTGGGAACATGTGAACAATGCCATGGAATTTTTATTTATAATTAAATTATTAAAAAATTGAACTAAGGGCAAGTATGAAGTATATATGTGTAAATCTTTATTATTATTTTTTTGCAACGTGATGTTTTTATTTAATAAAAAGATAGAAAAAGAATAATGGAGTATTATTGTACTTATATATAATTTAATTCTTAAATTTTTAATTAGGTGTATTTCAAATATTTTCTTTTGTAATGAAATGTTAAATTTTTGCGTTTTATCCAACTAATTAACTCAGTTGGGTGCACCATTCCAATCAATATTAACTCAATCACCATTTCAGATGGACAATCAATATCTGGAAAACCGAATAGCAACCCCTCCAGAATAAAATGAATGGTCAAACAAAATCATGCAATCAACTTTGCACCAATTATAGAATTAGCTAGTTTAACGAGGGATTAAAATTGGACAATATAAAAAAAATTTGGACCAAAATCTAATGAAAATTTAATTTATATTGTCCAAAAGTTACGTTTATCAGTTACCACATATTACTTAAAATCAAGGGCTTAAATGAAGTAAAATAATATTTCTAAATGTGATAAAAAAAAAAGGCTATTGACATAGATTTGTAATATATCACAAGCCGTTACCTGGAAATCTTTGGATGCCTCGAAACTTTTCCCACCAATTGTGAAAGTATAAATCCAAGCTGATAAAAATGATAAAACAAATACTAAATCAAGAGATAATTTATTTTATTCGCGAAATACCCCAACATAATTAAAACAATTTGATAGAACTAAGGCCAATCAACAAAAATAAAAAATAAAAATGGGAAATTAAATTAAGGATCAACTGTGCACAATCACATCAATACCAATAATAAAAAATAAACAGGTGTATGAAGAACAGAAAATTCAAAATAGGAATACTAAATCAAAATATAGATTTTTAGATCTACCTTAGAAGATGAATCTAGTGATGTATCCAAAGATGAATCAAACATAGACTCTTGTTTTCTCTTATGACACGATTTAGCAACACCTACATATATATAACCACAACATCAGATATCAATTAGCAAATCTAGAAAGTAAACAACCTCGATTTTAACGAATTTGAGAAAATCAATGAGTAGATCCGGAAAGAATTGGGATTATAAAAAAATCAAATGAGAGATGTACCTCACTCTCCAGCATAAGCACTCAATCGAATTGTCGGAAAGTGAAGCAAGGGAGGCGCTGCTGTAGAAATTTAGATGTGGAAGGGAGGCGCTTGTGTTAAGAATAATTAGGGTTGCCCTCTCTTTATATAGGGAGGCAACGAAGAAGCCGGTGGAATCTAGAAGGTTCGGGCACATTTTTAATTTTTAATAAATTAAGGAGCGTTGATGGAAAATTGAAAACCATAAGGATACACTTTTGCAAATAGATTGGAAGCCTCCCCTTTTGGAAAGATTTAGTCCATTAATTTCAATGTTTTAATTTTCATCCCACATCTACTTTTTATTTTCTTGAAATAATTATTTAGTCTAATAAGTACATGAATTGTTCAATTTTAGTATTTGTAACCTACAAATTTCTTCACAAAAATGAATAACTCTTTATTAATGATGTGGAAAGGAAAATTACAAAGAATATTTATGAATTTAAAATCATGCTATTGTATAGGACCAAACTCTATTTTAATCTTTGATTCTTCTCTTTGAGTCTTGACTTGGTCTTGACTTGATTTGTGAGTTTCTCGGAGCTGGTCCGAAGTTAACTTTGGAGTTGGATATTAATTCGAGGGCGTTGAGCCTTGTTTCAAATTAATGTTGTCTTATGGAAGGACTTTGTTGATTTGTCGGAGCTGGTTCGGAGTTAACTTTGGAGTTGGACATTAATTCGAGGGCGTTGAGCCTTGTTTTGAATTAACGTTGCCTTTAGAAGGATTTTGTTGATTTGTCGGAGCTAGTCCGGAGTTGACTTTGGAGTTGGACGTTAATTCGAGGATATTGAGCCTTATTTCGAATTAACGTTACCTTGTGAAAGGAATTTGCTGATTTACGGAGTTGGTTCCGAGTTTAATGTTGAAGTTGATATTAATTTTAGGGGATTAAGCCTTATTTCATATTATATATTGCCTTGTTGGAAGGACTTTGTTGAGTGTTCATCATTGGACTCCCTATTGGGGTGTTGTTGTAGATGAGTGATGTTGATTGTTATCATTCAGGACTTGTGGATGATCGTTGATAGGAGGGGCTTCGCATCGTGTTTCTCGAATAAAACATCTTTGTTGATGAAGAACACCGACCGGAGGTTTTGCATCGTGATCCCGAATTAAAATGCCTTGTTGATGAAGAACTCGAAGAACGCTCTTGATGTCGTGAAGAACGCCTTTGCATCTTCAAGGATGCCCGAAGTCTTGGATCTTGATGCATCTTTTAAGCTCTGATCTTCTTGACTCCTTATTGTGAATTGTTGTCGTTGACGACTTGTGGATGATCGTTGATTGGAGGGGCTTCGCGATATATTTCTCGAATTGAACGCTGACGTTGATGAAGAACGTCGACCGAAGGGTTCACACCGTGATCCCGGAACAAAACACCTTCATTGATGAAGAACTAGAAGAATGCTCTTCGAGCCGCGAAGAATGCCTTCGAATCTTCAAGGATGCTCGAAGTTTTGGATCTTCCAAGTTGCTCCTCCTCTCCGACCTCTGATCTTCTTGAACTTCTTGTTTATGAAAAATGAGTAGAATGAGACCCTTTTTATAGGCGTAGAATTCTAGATTTACGGGCCACATTTAATGGGCCGGAAGATATAATTTGGCGAATATTCTCATAAGATGCCAGATTTGATAATCTTCAAGGATATTTGTGAAGATTTGTTTTTTTATACTTTTTAAAGATCGGGCTTGATATCTTGAACATTAAAGATTCATAAGAATTAATTGGACTTTAGAGGCCCAAGATATTTAATTGGAATTTAGAGGCCCAATTGAATTTATTAGGCGTTCGAGTCCAATTCAAATTATTAGGCTTTTTGAGGCCCAATTCAATTTATTATTTAGGAATTAAATTTATCTGGAATTCATAATAATAAATTATTTTAACATGTAAATTCTACATGTAAATATTTTTTATTTCGACAATTAATTTTAATTACTTACATATTGCCCCTCGCACTTTGTTCGTGAACTTTTTCGATGAGGGCGAATTGCGAAATTTGAATTTGGTTCTCGCACATGATTTAAAACTTGAAATCTCTTGAATTTGCAATGAATCTGAATGTCTTGCACTTGACTTAAAGTTTGAAATTTCTTGAATTTTCATTCTTGAGTTGTCTTTGAATTTTAGATGGGTGAAAGCCCAAACTAATGAAGTGGCCCAAGCACATATGTTGCGGGCCAAACTTTCATTTGATTAATTTTGAGCTTAAATTTGATTGAATCCCACTTTGCAGAGTAATATCAAATATACATATCCGTATTGATATATCAAACCTCAAGGATTAATATCAGAAGTGTATATTCGTATTGATGCACAAAATATATCAAATCTCACATAATAGATAAAAATCTAATATGATAAGCATATATTTTCACTTGATTTTCATAGTATGCGATCTTTGAAGCTTTATCTATTCAAGATTCAGCTTACTTCTTTTCCTATAAATAGAGACCATTCCTACTTCTCTTCTCATCGTCGTGTTCAAGGAGAAGAACAACGTAGAGTGGTCATCAAGCAGAGCAGGGCAGAGTTTTTTTGTCACTTCTTATACACCTTTTGTCTTTTCCTTTCTCCCGTCTCAATACTAATATTGTGTATTAATTTATTCTTTTTGAAGGAACACAATGAAGAATTGAATTTTCTGGGCGAGAGGAGGCAAAAGATGCGACATTAGACACCGACAATTCCCGCCTTCGAGTAATGCATTAGCAAACTTTCAGAGTGGTAGGAGAGACTCTAGTCAAGATAAACTATGCAATGATCATATTGGTCTCCATATTTTGTCTTTGAAAAGGAGCCAACAACGATTTGATCTTTGAATAAAATTCATTTGCACCGTGGTGAGATTTGGCGCGTCGGTTGAAGAGGAGTGGCATGATGGTGGGTGGCACGATTCCTAGTCGCCATTTTGTTGGTGGATCTAATTTCGTGGATTGAGCAAGGGCGGTTTCCGACATGATTTGGGGAGCGCCGCGACGAGGCTCGTTAATTTTTTGTGGTGCAATAGTGCAGCGTGGATTGATTGCAACTGGATATAGAAGAAGCGATGATGGCTTCAATGGGCTGGACTTTCAAATTCTGGGCCATGGCGCGCGATTCTCAAATCAAAGGAGGATGGTGACTTGATGGCAAATGCACTAGTTTCTGGAGCGGGTGTTACTGCAGCGGCGATTGAAGACGGCCGACGACATCTAGCGGCGTTGGGTAGTGGAGGTGGCAGAGGACGGTTTTGGCAAGAATCAGTGGCAGATTCGGCGATTATTAGTGGATCTGCGTTAATTCCAGGCTGTGGAACGGATTGCGACGGAGGTTAGTTTTTGTATTGTTGTGAGGCAGTGAATGGTGGTTCGTGTCCGTTTGTAGCAGAGGATTGCATTGGCGGTTTGAAAGACGCAGTGGCTTCTAGTTCATGGGTGAACGAACTAGGCCGAGTGATGGCGGGCAAGTGCTGAGCTGTGCATGGTGGCGTGATTGACTAGTCACGTGGGAGTTCTCAGGCTATTGAGCTAGGGTGGCGCCGATTGGAGGTGAGAGATGACGTGTGTGATGGTGGGGGCACCGAGTTGCGGATGCGGCCGACCTACCTATTCGTTGTTCGGAGGAGCGTGGTGTAGCATTGGTGCTCACATAACTAAGATTTTAAAATTCTCTCAACTCACATAACTAAGATTTTAAAATTCTCTCAACTTACAGAACTAAGATTTTAAGATAGGAAAATTATGTTTTGACAAATTGTCAAATTAATTTTAGACTCTTATTGTTTTTCAGACTATCATGATAGTTTATTTCCAAAATAACATCATATCTCCGGAGTTTCATTCATTAGTGATTCTCAACAGCAAGCATCAACTCCTGGAGAAGGAAACCTATTTGCGGATTGAAGAGCATGTCATCAACAATTATGCAAAGTCACGATCATCATTGAGTAAACAATTGCACTTAGAGCACTGGCCGTATGAGCTTCTCTTGACCCGATCAACAAATGTGTGAATCTTGAAGGTAGCTCCACAGACATTTCAGGGACGTGACCTATTTACCATCTTTGGGATGCCACATGATCACGAACCCGAACCAAGCCGCTTGGAGAGGATCGATGGAGTTTTCCTGACTTTTAAAATTTTGCACATGGGTCCCTGAAATTTTTTGAAAATAAGGACTCGTCTCTTTCTATAAATTGACGAGGCAATTCAAATCTCATCCCTTTCCTTTACTTATTTTCTCTAGGCGATTTCCGACTTGACTCCGGCGAAACCTAAGTGCAAAACTTGTTATTTAAATGGTAGTCCTTAGTTTCCTTTTTTTTTTCTTTTGTTTTTCTGTTAATCTTCGACTGGAAGATCGTCTCTTCGAGACTATACTCCATCATCTGCAACTTTGGTGGAATCTGGATTTTAGTGGATTGGGTAGTGTAGGGTCGCCGGAATAGATTTTTACACATATTAGGCCATTTTTTAGTGACTGGACTCCATCCCCGATATTGTTTTTGATTATCCTGGAACTTTTCGCCGAAAAATATGGCGTCTTCATCCTTGTTCGATGATCTGCCGCTGCGGAACTCGGAAAAACGCCCCATGGTTGAGTCCCCTATGCATGATTTATATATATATATATATATTATATTTTATATTTTTAAAATTCTATTCATACAATATTAAAAATACCAACTAATATCAAAACATTCACTTATAACAAATTAAATATATCATCATAAATTAAATATAAGTTACACATATACAGTGCTACAAATATTTATACTAATTCCGTATCATATAAATATCGATTAAATAAATACCTTATCCAATTTAATTTGAATTTCTCCAATCCTTTCATTCTGTACGTAGGGAGCGGTGTTTCATAGACAAACTGTAAAATTAAAAATATAATTAAAAATATATATATATATGTATAATATGATTTTTAATTCTCACTAGCAATTTAAATAAATTGATAAATCGACTTAAATCCTTCGAAATCGTCGTTTGAGAAGTAAAGATAATATCTTCAATGTAGCAACATACAAAATTGCCACAGTGGACATCATCTTTTTGTCTCGACACCTATTGATTAACAATTATATACATAGTTGATACATGAATATTACAAATTTTTAATTAATTTTATAATTTTTTAAGTATATAACTTAATATTTTTCCACATAACTTTATTAAAAGTTCTAGATGATTCAGGCTGAAAGCGACTCCGATACATCCTCATCACACTGTTATTATTGTGTAACACCCGTAGACTCAATCACCATAGATAATAAAATTTATATAAGTTATTATTATTATTATTATTATTATTATTATTATTGTTTCTATTGTTATGAGTAATTGTTTAAAATAAAGTGTATTTTATAATATATTTATGTATATATATAATATTCTATTTATTTATTTAAACTTCTTAAGATATACATTTACGTAATTAGCAATAATGGTTTTAAAGAAGTGTTTAAATAAAATTTGTATATATTATTGTTATTATTATTATATATTATTGTTATTATTATGTACGAATATATCTATATATATACATAGATAATACACGTGTATATATATATAGATAGGTGATGGATAGTACACACAAACACAACTTAAGTGTTTTCCTACTCCATTATCTCTTTAAAAAAAAAAAAACAAATATAATAGCAATCATTATCCTAAACCTAAGCATCCAAATCCCATTTCACTTTCTTCCATAGAAGTAACCGACACTGTAGAGAGATAGTTTCCTATTTCCTATTCACTGGAATTATCGCCGCCTTAATCACTCATCTACGGTCAAATATTTTGGAAAAAAAAAAACATCTTCAAGGTATCTCATCTCTTTCTTTTATTCTACCATCGTAAATTTTATCTTCTATTTTCTTTTCATTAATCTATCTATTGTTCACGTTTTTTTTTAGTTTTATTTATTTATTTAATTATTAATATAATTATTAGTTTTAGATATAATATATATCTTATTATTGTATATTTTATAATTTTAACTGATGTATATGTGTAATATATTTGATGTATATGTATAATACATTTAATTATTAGTTGAGATACTATTAATTATTTATTTTATTGTATTATTTTATTTTAAGACCTATTTGAGACATTAGCAATAATTCTAGTTTTATTTAATCATTTTAGGTGACGAGCAACTCTCGCTTTAAGTAAACTATACATTTTACAAGGACAATCAAGATTAAAGGTGGGATTTTATTTTCTTTGTCCCTTTTAAATGTTCATGTGAATTTTATTGTTACTTGCTACATGATATATTGAATTATTGGGTTGCTTCGACGGTAAGGTCGTTGTAACTTTGCGGGGACTTTGGTCCAGGAGGGTAAGCTCCTTGGAGGCAACTCCACCGTATACAGATTGGGACTTCGGTCCAGGAGGGTAAGCTCCTTGGAGGCAACTCCATAATATACAGATTGGCCAATATACAGATTGGTCATTATACAGATTGGCCAATATACAGATGCATTGCTTTACGCATGCATACATGTTATGTGAGATGATGATTTGATTTACTTGTCATATTTAATTGTGACAAAGGGAATCCCACTGAGCTAGTTGGTTGCTCATCCCAAATTATTTAACATTTTGCAGATTAAAGGGGGAGCGGTGGAGCAACGGTGGATTGCCTGTTTTGCTGTATAGTATTTAATATCAATAAATTAGTTCATGGTGGTTTTCTAATATACTACGATGTTAAGTTTGGGTTGATAGTTTTTGGTATTGTGAGTCGCATCGCACAGATAATTTAAGTATGTATTTATTACTTTAACTGCGACAGAATATACTATCTTTTGGTATAAATAGTCTAAGTACTAATGTATTTTACTTTTATAATAATTATTTCCGCTGCAAAGTTTCAAAATAAATACGTCTGTTTAATTTATCTTATGGTTGTTTGAGTGTGTTTTTATATATTTTGGTCTACAAAAGCTTTATAAAAATAGGGATGTGACAGTGTGGTATCAGAGTAGGTCTACGTTCTTGTAGACTTGGAAAAAAAAATATACAATATATTCTTCAGAGTCTTATTTTGGGAAAATCATTATGTATTCTATATTTGCATGTCATGGCATCCACCACCGCCCACCGTTTCAACTCCAAGGTATGATATTAAAGTTTATACACTAAGTTATCCCTTGATTTTGGAAAAGGATGATTGTATGATATATATTATGCTTTGTTGAGTATGATATAGTGAATAAGATCAATTGTATGAGTTTTAATAATAAGAACTATGGTGATTGATAAGAGGGATGTTCAGAGAATTTACGATGGTTGTATTCTTTGAACTAAAACTCTCGTATTTTTGTAGGAAAATGCCACCTAAGCGTAGAAATCCTAACAACCCCCCATTAGCTAGTGGTGATGAAAATCCACCTCATGATGAGAATCCCACATTAGCAGATTTGGTTGGGGTGCTTAGAGCCCAAAATGCGACTAACCCGAATCAGGTAGCGGTTGGTGCAAATCAGCCACAAGAGGGAAATATTAATTTAGCTGATGTGGCTGCTCTACTTCGGAATATTCAGAATGCCCCTCAGAACCCCCAAGTCCCACGGCCTCCACACCCGCAAGCAGATCATCTCCAAGTTGTGGAACAATTCAATAATTTAAGCCTCTTACTTTTAATGGTAGGGATGGACCATCTGCTCTTGAGGAATGGATGGAGTCTTTGGAAGGTATCCTAGGATTGATGAGGTGTACTGATGCCCAGAAAGTGGCATGTGCATCGTTCCAGCTAAAGGAAGATGCACGTATATGGTGGACCTCATACTGGCGAATGAGGCCTGCAGCAGAACGGAATGAACTAACTTGGGCAAGATTTCGTGAGATTGTCATAGAAAAATATTGTCCACCCTCCTTTCAGGTGCAAAAGGAGACTAAATTTTTTAATCTACAGCAGGGAAGTATGACTGTTGAGGAATATGAAAGAAAATTTAGTGACTTGAGTCATTTTGCTCCACATCTAGTGGATACTGAGCTTAAGAAGGCACGAAGGTTTAGGTACGGACTGCGTTCTGAGATAAGGAATGTGATTTCAGGACAAGGGCTCACAACCTTAGCAGAAACTTTTGAGAGGGCAGAAGAGATAGCTGCCAGCATAGCAATGGATGCCCCAAAACCGAATGTAGCAGAATCTTCAGGGAAACAGAAATGGAACGGCGCAGGTCCAAACAAAAATTTTACTTCTAACAAGCAAGGGAGAACCACTGGTAATGTAGCGCCCAAAGGGAATGTAGACAAACCAACTTGTAAGAATTGTGGCCAGAAGCACTTTGGTGAATGTTTGATGGGACAGAACATATGTTATTGGTGCAAAGAGAGTGGACATACAATTGCTGATTGTCCAAGGAAAAGGAATGTAGGAGGCGGAAAAGGGCCGAATTCTGGAACAGGTGGTAGAGCTCGAATGTTTGCAATGACTAAAGAGGAACCTGATCAACAACCAGGCACTATGACAGGTATGCTTACAGTTTTAGATATACATGCGTTTGTGCTTTTGGACACTGGAGCTACACATTCATTCATGTCTACGAAATTTCATGCTTTGACTAAAACTAAGGGCATAAGTATAGGAGATCCACTTGTGATTAATATACCATCTGGGAAAACTATAAGTTCTTTCTCAATGGTTGAGAATGCTAGAATAGATGTGAACGAACATAGTTTAGAAGCTGATCTATATGTGCTAGACATGAACGACTTTGATATTATCCTTGGAATGGATTGGCTTAGTAAATACCAAGCTGACATTAAGTGTCGGGAAAGAGAAGTGACCTTACGTTTGCCTAGTAAAAAGGAAGTTATCTTCTATGGTGTTAAGTCTAGGACCGTACCACATTTAATAAGTTCGATGAAGGCAAGGACGATGCTAAGAAAGAATGATTGTCAAGGTTACCTAGTTAACATCATGGGGAAACAAGAACAAGAAGTAAGTGTTGCAGACGTGCCAATTGTTTGAGAATATGCAGATGTCTTTCCGGAGGATCTACCTGGAGTTCCACCCAATAGGCAAGTGGAATTTACCATCGATTTGGTACCTGGAGCAACACCAATATCAAAAGCTCCTTATAGAATGGCTCCGAAAGAATTACAAGAATTGAAGGTCCAGATACAAGGATTGTTAGATTTGGGTTTTATTCGACCCAGCGTGTCACCCTGGGGAGCACCTGTTTTGTTCGTTAAGAAGAAAGATGGGACGTTAAGGATGTGCATCGATTATAGAGAGTTGAATAAACTCACAATTAAGAACAAGTACCCGTTACCAAAAATTGAAGACGTGTTCGATCAATTAAGAGGAGCTGGAGTATTTTCAAAGATTGATCTTCGATCGGGATATCATCAATTAAAGGTCAAAGAGAGTGATATCATGAAAACTGCGTTTAGAACTCGGTATGGCCATTATGAATTTGTAGTGATGCCGTTCGGATTAAGTAATACTCCAGCAGTGTTTATGGATTTGATGAATCGAGTCGTCCATTCGTTTTTGGATCGATTCGTTATCGTGTTCATAGATGACATTTTGATACACTCAAAGGATGAAGAACAACATGAGGAACATCTGAGAGCTGTGTTGGAGACACTTCGCAAGGAAAAGTTGTATGCGAAATATAAGAAGTGTGAGTTTTGGTTGAATCGAGTTACCTTTCTTGGACATGTGATAACAACTAAAGGAATTGAAGTTGATCCAGCTAAGGTGGAAGCTGTTAATGAGTGGAAAAGACCTACGAATGCGCATGAGGTTCGTAGCTTTTTAGGTTTGGCTGGTTATTAGCGAAGATTTATTGAAGGGTTTTCAAAATTAGCTGGACCAATGACACGACTGACAAGAAAAGGAGAAAAGTATGAATGGAGTGAGAAGTGTGAGGCAAGTTTCCAGGAACTCAAAAGGAGGCTTACATCAGCCCCAGTATTGACAATTCCAGATCCCACTAAGGATTTTGTGATATATAGTGATGCATCGAAGCAAGGATTGGGATGCGTTTTGATGCAACAGGGTAAAGTGGTTGCCTATGCCTCAAGGCAATTGAAGACTCATGAGTTGAATTATCCCACTCATGATTTGGAGTTAGCTGCTGTTGTTCACGCACTTAAGATATGGAGACACTACCTATATGGAGGGAAATGTGAAATCTACTCGGACCATAAAAGTCTGAAGTATCTTTTCACACAAAAAGAGTTGAACATGAGACAAAGAAGATGGTTGGAGCTAGTAAAGGATTATGACTGCACCATTCATTACCATCCAGGTAAGGCTAATGTGGTAGCCAATGCTTTAAGTCGAAAAATAAGGAGTGTGTTAAGTATACTAACTGAGCAGGAACAGTTAGTCAAGGAGTTTGAAGAAATGAAAATTGAGGTTGTATCTCCACCAAGACGTATCGAAATAATTTTAGCAACGTTAGTGGTACAACCAAATTTAAGGGACATGATTAAGAAGGAGCAATTCAAGGATGGGTTTTTAAGTAAAGAAAAGGAACGTACCCTCAAAGGGGAGGGTAAAAGTTTCACAGTGGCTGAGGATAGAGCACTGTGTTATGAAGGAAGAATTTGTGTACCTGGAGATAGAACACTTAAGGAAATAATACTCAAAGAAGCTCATAGTACACCTTATACCGCTCACCCAGGTAGCACCAAGATGTATCATGATTTACGAAGAACGTTTTGGTGGAACGGAATGAAGAAAGACATTGCTGAATTTGTGGAAAGATGTTTAGTCTGTCAACAAGTAAAAGCAGAACATCAACGTCCAACGGGGTTACTTCGACCGCTTAAGATTCCAGAGTGGAAGTGGGAGCATATAACAATGGATTTTGTTACTGGATTACAAAGAACGATCAAAGGAAATAATGCAGTTTGGGTCATCGTGGATCGTTTAACGAAATCTGCACATTTTCTTCCAATAAAGACAACTTTCAAGATGGAACAATATGCACAAACTTATATTCGAGAGATTGTAAGGTTGCATGGTGTACCAGTTTCGATTGTATCAGATAGAGATTCACGATTTACGTCAGAATTTTGGAAAAGTTTGCAGAAGGCTATGGGAACGAAGCTAAACTTTAGTAC
>JAPKLY010002011.1:3913-23401 GCA_026898435.1 Prunella vulgaris | reverse complement strand
TCTAATCTCTCTCTCTAAAACTACCTAATGATCTAACTAATGAAGATCTTAATCCCCCTCTTGGAAATCTGATCCTTGAGGTATTTATAGTGCCCACAATGCTTGGTCAAAAATGCCCTTCATTAAACGCGCGAAAAGATGAAACTGCCCTTCGAAAATTGGAAATCTGAGCCTTCGCACGAGCACAAGCAGGTGGTCACACGAATGCGGGCTCATGTGAGCGTTCGTGTGATGCTTTGCCGCCCGAACCAGAAGGGTCTTGCACGAACGTGGCTTGTGGTCGCACGAACGTGGCCTGTGGTCGCTCGAGCCCGGCTTCGACTCGTCCGATCGATCCTTGACTTTTTGTTTTGTTCATATCTTGAGTTCTAGAGCTCCGATTGACTCGATTCTTTTTCCGTTGCGACCCTCTCTTCGAACTCTTCGACATGGTCTATCATTTTCCTCCATTGGATCAACTCACATTTTCTGAACTTTTACGAACTTGCTCGTCTTTTGCCGGTTTTTGCTCGTTTTCACTACAAAACACATTTTCTTGCCAAAAAATGGTTAATAGCACAATTTATACCAAATTAGGGTCAAATATGAACATAAGCACATCAAAACCATATAGAAATGGATGCAAAAACATGCAATTATGACCCTAATCATCCAGCATCACCGGAGTAAGCCCTGAAGAGATCAATTTTCGCTGGAATCTCGAGCGACTGGGCATGGTCAACGTCCCCAAGATCCAGGGTTTCCAAAATCAGTGAGATCTTGGTGCCAAAGTGCATTTTGGCCTCGAACGTCGCCTGACCCTCCGGCGAATACTTGATTTTGCTGGTCTCAGCTACCAGCATTTGGAGGAAGTAATCCTCCCAGTGAAAATTGTGCACTGAGGCGTCAGAAATTGCCATCATCATATAAAGCTTTGGTCTGGAGATCTGTTCCAATCCTGCGGCAATCCCCATCACTCCCTGACTTGTCAGGTCGAAGAAGTGACGATTTTCAGTCCTCAGGACTGATTTGTTGAGACCTGACCTCAGGACGACATCTCCATCGCATAGAGACTGGAGAAAATCCTTCTCGTTCCCAAACCCGTAATCAACCGGGCTTCGTCCAGAGCGGGGAAGATTAAAAACCTCCTTAATCTTCTCCCTGAGGTTGAGAGTGACCCACCTCCTGGTCATTTCCTCCTCACCATCCTTCCCCTTTACACATGAGGTCATGGGAATACATGTCTCCCACTCCTGGGAATTCTTGTTCTGCGCCATCTTGAGGTAGAAAGCAGCAACAAGTCTGGGGTGCAGTCTCTGGGTTCTAGCAGTGATGAACTGCAGAAGACCTGCATTCTCATATAATTCTCGCACAGGCAAGATATCAGGGTGGTTAGAAGAAAAATCCCCAAAGGGCTCGTAGTGGATCTCATTCTTGAGATGGAAGATATTCCCAAAGAATGAATCCACCGAATGAGACGCCATGGATTAAGTTGGAGATTTTGAAGAAGATCGGATTTCAGAGAAAATATGTTAGGAAAAGATTTGGGTGCATAAAGGTTGCAATGACAAACACTTCCCTTATTTATACTAAATTTCAGTTTTAATCGGATGGCTGAGAAAATAATGACTTATGAGATTCAATGGTCAAGATTAAAAAGTGAAAAGCATGGAGCCTTTTCGGTTTTCAAAAGTAATTGGTCAAACTTTATCGAAAACTATTCCCGCCCACAGTGCATTAAATGCACATTAGAGCATGTCCGTATTTAATTCAAATAAATTACATTAAATAATAACTGAAAATTAAATGAATGGCTGGGATAATTTGAAAAATTAAATTGATTTGACAATACGACAAACAGTATCAAGGATGATGCAAGCAAGATAAGATGACTAGATAAAAATCAGGAAACATACCAGTCAGTCAGATTTGTATTCTGACTGATACCACTTATTAGAATATCAGGGTGACAAGCCCTGAGTTCAGGGTCCTGAAACTTAGTCAGTCTATACTGATTAACCTTTTTAGCTTAATGTTCCCCCTACAACAATTCACATTCTCTCTGAGATTCCTTCAATCTGAGTAATAGTTGATCATTCCCCCTGACTAAGCCTGGGTCAAGAAGTCCTAACTCTACTGATAACTCAACAAATCTGGTTTCAGGCAGAGCCTTAGTCAGAATGTCAGCTCTCTGTTTTTCAGTAGGGACTCTCTCCATCCTGATGTCCTTCTTTTCAACATGATCTCTGATAAAATGATGCCTGATGTCTACATGCTTACACCTTGTGTGTAAGACTGGGTTTTGGGATATGGCAATGGCACTATTATTGTCACAATAAATTGGGACTTCAGTGGCCTCAACTTGGTAGTCTCTCAGTTGCTGTTTCAGCCAAAGGATCTGAGAACAACAACTGCCTGCCGCCATATACTCAGCCTCAGTAGTAGACATTGCAACACTGGTTTGCTTCTTAGAAAACCAAGAGATCAGTTTACTTCCTAGAAACTGACATGTGTCTGTAGTTGACTTCCTATCAAGTCTACAGCCTCCATAATCAGCATCTGAATAACCAGTCAGTTCTAGGTTGTCATCAGAGGGATACCAAAGTCCTAGATTTACTGTACCTCTCAGGTATTTCAGTATCTTTTTGGCACTCTCTAGATGACTCTTCTTTGGATCAGACTGATACCTTGCACAAACTCCAACTGCGTAAGTGATGTCAGGACGACTAGCAGTCAAATACAATAAGGATCCTATCAGTGCCCTATATTCAGTCTAATTTACTGAGACTCCTTCTTTGTCAGGATCCAGCTTCTCATTTGTGTTCATGGGAATACGTGAGACTTTGCTGGACTGAACTCCAAATTTCTGAATCAAGTCCCTCGCATGCTTGGACTGATTTATGAAGATTCTGGAGTCAGTTTGCCTGACTTGGAGACCCAGAAAGAAATTCATTTCTCCCATCATTGACATCTTAAATTTCCCAGTCATCAGCTTGGAGAATTTCTCACAAAGCTTCAGATTAGGAGATCCAAATATTATGTCATCCACATAAATCAGAACCAAGAGAATGTCCTCCCCTTCGGAAATCTGGAAGAGGGTCCTGTCCACTGTTCCTTTCACGAACCCGTGGTCTATCAGGAATTGGGATAGTGTATCATACCAAGCTCTCGGAGCTTGCTTCAGGCCATAAAGAGCTTTCTTCAGGTGATATACCTTATCACCAACTTCGAATCCTGGAGGTTGCTCAACATACACCTCTTCATTCAGTACACCATTCAGAAAAGCACTCTTTACGTCCATCTGATACACTTTGAATGTCTTGAATGTTGCATATGCTAGAAACAACCTGATTGCTTCCAACCTTGCGACTGGAGCGAAGGTCTCATCATAGTCGATTCCTTCGGCCAGAGAGTAACCCTTTGCTACCAATCTGGCCTTATTCCTGACCACAATATTCTTCTCATCCCTCTTGTTCTTAAAGACCCACTTGGTGCCAATAACGTGTTGACGCCTAGGTCTCTCAACTAACTCCCAAACCTGATTCCGCTCAAACTGATTGAGCTCATCCTGCATGGCTAGGATCCAGTTGGGATCAGTAAGAGCTTCTTCTATGCTCTTAGGTTCCTAATCACTCAGGAAACAACAAAACATAGCACTCTCACCAAAGGACAACCTAGTCCTGACCCCCTCATTGATATCACCAATGATATCAGCCAATGAGTGATCATCTAGCCACCGCCTCCTACTGACGGGAGCACTGGGAGCTACTGACGTTCCCTCACCTGATCCTGAAACGTTAGTCTCAACAATAATAGGCAAAGAACAGGAACGAGCAAGAACAGGGGATACTGAGTCATTTCCTGAGGGTTGGCCAATATCAAAGAAATTGTTTCCCCCTACAGTGTTGGACTCAGTAACTGTCTCAGGTGCAGAAGCATCATCACCGACAGTACGTACCTCAGGTTGAGTCTATCCCTCCGTCTGAGACTCAACATTTTCCGAGGCTGGGGCTTGCTGAGGGTTGGCCTGAAGTCCATCCTGATCTTCATCATCATCATCCCATCCTTTGGCAGCACTGACAAGTTTGATCTTGAATTCAGGATTCTTCAGACTCAGTCTCGTTATCCTCTTGGTAACCCCTTCAGAGTCAGGACTCGGAACCTGTTTCCTATGCACTGATGTAGTCTCATCAAACGCAACATGAGGTGTTTCCTCCACACAAAGGGTCCGACAGTTATACACCCTGAAAGCTTTACGGACTGAGGAGTATCCTAAGAAAACTCCTTTATCAGATTTGCTATCAAAGGCTTTCAGCTGGTCTTTCCCATTGTTCAGGATGAAACACTTACACCCAAAAATATGGAAATAGGAGATGTGAGGCTTCCTCTTGTTCCAAGTTTCATAAGGTGTCTGAGCATGTTGTTTGTTCAGCATAGATCGGTTCTGAGTGTAGCAAGCAGTATTGATTGCTTCAGCCCAGTACTTCTTGGGCAATCCTGACTCAGCCAACATGGTCCTGGCAGCTTCCTTCAGGGTCCGATTTCTTCTCTCAGCTACCCCATTCTGCTGAGGGGTTCTGGCTGCAGAAGCCTCATGAGCTATACCATGGTTAGTACAAAAGTCAGTTATAATAGAGTTTATAAACTCAGTTCCTCGATCTGATCGGATCCTGACTATGCTCTGACCCTGTTCAGTACTCAATTGCTTGAGTAACTCTGTAAGATTGACCTGAGTCTCCTTCTTGTTCAGCAAGAAAATAACCCATGTGTACCTGGAATAATTATCAACAACAACAAGGGTATATTTCCTACCATTTATGCTGACAGGAGTTACTGGACCAAAGAGATCCATGTGCAGAAGCTGAAGCACTCTGTCAGTTGAGAAGGCTTCTTTCACTTTGAATGAGGTTTTGGTTTGCTTGCCCTCCTGACATGCTCCACACACGTGGTCTTTGCGAAAAACTTCATTAGGTAGACCATCTACAAGAGAGAGTCTAGAGATTTTGTTAATAATCTTGAAGTTTAAGTGACTCAGGCATTTATGCCAAAGCCAACTGAGCTCAGGGGAGCTCTTAGCAACCAAACAAGTTTCAGGAGGACTGCTCTTGAAATCAGAAAAATATACATTGCCCCTCCTGACACCTGTAATCAGAACCTGTAGTGTAGATTTGTCCTTCACAAGACACATGTTAGATGTAAATTCTACACTATATCCTCGGTCACAAAACTGACTAACCGAGAGTAAGTTATGTCTCATTCCCTCAACATATGATACATTCAGTACACGGACAGAGCCAATAACAAGGGTTCCGAATCCTCTGGTGAAACCCTTAGAGTTATCACCAAAGGTTACCTGCGGGCCTTCTTGAGCTACATAGTCCTGAAGGAGATCACGAAATCCGGTCATGTGCCTGGAACACCCTGAGTCCAAGTACCAGTCCTTCATCAGATCCTCCTTCTTCTTCTTGTAGCCCGCAGCGACCTGAAAAGAATCAGGCCTCAGGTACCCATCTAGTATTGGGTCCTACTAAGTCAGCCATACCCTTCGGGATCCAGATTTGTTTTACAATTCTGATAGCATCAGAAGTGTAAACCTGTCTCCCTGAAACATCAACATACACAGTCTTCTTCCTTTGTACCTGGGAAGTTGAGGGTGTATGTGTGTCAGCCTGAGGTTCAGGAGCCCTATGTTTATTCCTGGGGGTGGGCCTCTTGTTCCTCCTTGGCCTGGGTGCATTGGGCTTAGTTTGATCCCGAGAAGGAGCAGCTCGGGCCTGACCTCTTGGCACTTGAGGTCTAGCCTGAGTGTTACTGGAGTCAGGTCTCCATCGCCTTTCAGAGGCAACCTGGTTTGTCCTTCTCCTTTGAGGATTAGGACGCTCCTGATGGGCTCTGTGCCCTGTCTGAGGAATCTGGACCTCAGTAGTCCTTGGCTTTGCCTGAGGCCTCTGACTGGAGTTCCTTCCACCCTGAGCATTCCTGGGCTGAGCCTGAGAAGTGCTAGGGGTAGAACTCCTACCAGTTTGAGGATTCCTAGGCTGAGCCTTGGAGTTCCCTTGATCTGTTTTCCTTGACTCAGGATGAGAAGCCTTGACCTTTTCCTTAGGTTTTGGTCTTGGTTTCTCAGTCCTTTGCCTGACAGGTTCAAAAGGCATTTTCTCCTTCCATTTGCCTTTGTCCTGACGAGCAACACTTAATCTCATGCCATCAGTTAGGGCAGGGACAAACTTCTTCTGAGAGTTGCTCCCTGAAGCACCTCTCTTTTTCTTTCCCTTTGGGTCTTTTGAGGCATCATAGCCTAACCCAGCTTTGGCACCATCAGTCAGCTGAGAGAAACTTGTTAAATCATCAACCACTTGGGTGGATGTGTATAACTTCTTCAGCTTAACCTCAAGATGCCCATTTGTTTCTTTCAGGGCCTCAATTTCAGTGGTGAACTGAAGCACCAACTCTTCATGAGCTTTCTCTTTTGAGATCAGCTCAAGATCTCAAGCGGTTTGCTAAGCACAAAGGCGAGCTTGCCACTCAGTTTCGAACATTACTCTAAGAGCAATTCGCTCAATCATCAGTTGCTCCTGAGCAAGGAACAAATCAGTATCACGAGTCTCAATCAGCGAGCTGATTACACCCTTCAGTCTTTCTACCTCCAGTGGAGCTTCATCATGCTTGTTCCGAGCATGAAGCAGCTCTTCCTGAAGATGTACTAATCTGAGGGCTTCCTCAGTATCTCTTACTGTGAGAGACTCAGTTAACCGATCGTTCTCCCCACTCAGTTGTGCATTCACATCCACTGTGTGAGTATGAGTCTCCTGCAGCCTTGAGAAGTCAACCATCAATTGCTCTAGGGCGAGCTGAAGGTCGAGTTCTCCTGCTGAGTCTGAGCTAAGCTCAGGTGCGTGATCAGGAGAAGAGGCAGAAGAACATACCTCATCATCTGCCATCAGGCAGAGGTCATCATACTCTTCATCGGAGAAGAGTTCAGGGGACAGGCGTCCTGGGCCATCTGAATCTGAGGAATCCTCAGCAAGCAACGCTCTCCGGTCTGATGCCCTGAGCTCTCTCTTGGCTCTCCGATCTTCTCGCTCACGAGCACTGATCTCCGGACAATCATATTGATAATGTCCGGTCTTATTGCAGTGGTAGCACTTATCTACATCAGAAGCAAACTTCTTGTCAGTGTACCTTTTATCAGATGACTCCCTCCTGCTCCCTGATGATCGTTTAGGTTTGGAGCTGGATCTTCTGGGCTCATCATCTCTCCTCTTCTCATCTCTTCGTCGCTCAGGCTCGTTGCGATCCCTCCTAGAATCTGAACCCCTCCTTTCTTCTCTTCGGGGACTCGATCTCCGGGGGCTGGAGTACCTGCGATCACAGCTGTCAGTATAAAATTTCTTATACCTTCCGAATCGAGAGTTCAGTTTCTCGAATCGCCGCGCCATCAGGCTGTACTCCAAGGCTAGCTCATCCTTGTTCATGTCCTTTAGAGACTTAGAGCCAGATCCAGCCTCAGGCTCAGGAGTAGCTTTAAGAATCACGCTCTTTTCCTTTTCAGGAGTCTTCTCCTCACTAACTTTCTCACTGACAACACCCTTCTTCTTCCTCTTATCGAGGTCGAATTCCAGAGCCTTTAACTCTGAGAATAGGTGAGAGTAAGGAATATTTGTAAGATCCTGAGTGTTCTTCAGCAGGATTACTCCTGTGTCCCATTTT
This sequence comes from Prunella vulgaris, assembly GCA_026898435.1. Taxonomy (NCBI): domain Eukaryota; kingdom Viridiplantae; phylum Streptophyta; class Magnoliopsida; order Lamiales; family Lamiaceae; genus Prunella; species Prunella vulgaris. The sequence continues at coordinate 15,712 of JAPKLY010002011.1, read as the reverse complement.
CAGGAAGACAGTTCAGGATTTAGAAGACACCTCCCTCTTTGGAAACTCCTTCCCAAGGGTTGCTAGTTCGTTCATCATCTTAATGAACCGAGCTTCCATCTGATCGATGGATTCTCCCTCTAACATCCGGAAGGCTTCAAACTTCCTAATTGCAAGATCTCTCTTGTTCTCCTTGATCTTTTCTGATCCCTCACTCATCTCCCTCAGAGCATCCCAGATTTCCTTTGCGGTCCTCAGATGCATGAGCCTAACCGAATTCTTGTAAGAAACGGTGTGGAGTATAATGTTCTTGGCAACATTATCTAGTCCGATTTGCTTAATCTGATCATAATTAAGTGCGGACCTCTCCACTTATTCATCTCCGGCGGCTGGAACTTGGACATTGCCAGTAATAGACCAGGTCATCTGAAGATTCCTCATAAACCTGATCGGACCATGCTCAATCACCTGAGGCATCTGATCATGGATAGAGTAGAGATGTGCAAGAACCCTGAATTTCCAATAGTCATAATTATCAATAGAGAATTCAGGAAGATTGCCCTCGAGGGGTTTAGAACCGGATGCTATGATATGCAGTTTTCAGAAACAAGATCTATTCAATAGACCACCAAAAGTTTCTCCTCAGAAACTGTTGGTAAACAAAGTCAGTGGTCTTTTGAACCACTGCTCTGATACCACTTGTTGGTCCCGAAACGAGTACAATCAGTGTATGGGGGGGAAATACACTGATGTCAGATTTTTCTGAAAGACTCAGAAAAATGCTCTAACACTCTCAGTCAGGATTTCCTGAAGTACTCAGTATGCTGAAGGTCCACAGGGGCAGTAGGGACAGTTCAGTAACGAGTCAGATAAACTGAGTGTGCGTAAAGTGCTTGGAAGCTCAGTAGAGATAACAAACCTACTGACTGCTCGGAAGCGGGTCAGTTGGACTACTATCTCAGTGAGCTTGAGTACATGCGGAAAGTGAGCCCTTAGTTTCTACTCATTTTAGTTTCTGAAAACATTTTCTCTGAACTTGCTTAGTAAACTGGTTGTTAGAGCTGAGAGCACAGTATTAAGATTCAGGATGATTGATTCAGTCCTGAATATAAAAATGATGCAAAATGTTCAGTTTATTATGATGACAGTTATGATCCTGAACAGAATAGGAAATCAGCACACAGGGGACTTTTTAACGTAGTTCGGAGATAACCAACTCCTACGTCCACGACCTGATTTAACAGGAAGCTATCCTCAAAACCCTGAGGATAGGTACTTGGTTTTACGTGCCAAGGGACATGAGTAGCCAACTTCCTCTCTTAGGAACTGACCCCTGGGCGTTATACAAGTCCCCGTCCTTCTAACCAACCAATCTCACACCCTGAGTGGTTTGGTATTCTGGTTTCCAACTAAGATAGCTCTAGCAATAAAAAACAATGCTAAATATTAGAGCTATCGATCTAAGCAAATACAGAGTGAATCCTACTACAACACTAGGGAAATTTAATTGCAGAGTGTTGCTTATAGTATGCTTTGAGAGCTTGGATTCTTGAGAGTTTTCTCTTGGAAATTTCCCGTTAGCCTTGAATGGGTGCAAGGCTCTCCATATTTATAGGCAAGATTCAAAATAGATCCGTTGGAGGAGATCAAATCAAATCTTTCCTATTTTAGGGTGATTGCAGGCTAGAAATATTGTTTGACCTAACCGCCATGCTTATTCTGGCAAGTTGTCCCATCGCCTGCAACTTCTGAGACACATTAAATGCCGCATTAAATGCTGCGCAGACTCCGTACATACGTGTCGAAAGATCATTAGCTCTCCGCTCTAACGGCTAGTTGACTTTCAGACATTTGTCCTTCCTCGTACATTCAGTACTCTGAGTCTCTTGTTAATAACTTAGTCTGAACGTGTGTCTTAATGGAGTCTTACTGACATTCTCTTTGTCTCTTGTCCCATAGCATAAATAACCTTTTTGCTTTGGACTTACATGATTCAGGTGATCTGAACTAATGCCCGAGTCAGGTCTTATGTGTATTCAGCACAGCCTGACAGATTATTCAGCCTAGTATGTGTAACCTTTTTGCTTTGGACTTACATGATTCAGGTAAACTGAACCAAGGCCTAAGTCAGGTCTTAAGTGCATTCAGCACAGCCTGACAGGTAACACTTACTCTTCACTGACTAAGTTCTGTCCTGAGTATGCTTAGTGTACTCAATAGAAACATCAGCCAATGGTACTTCAGGATTGACTTCAGGACGGATCATCAGGCTTCGATCTTCAGCTTCAGACCCAGGCAATCTTCAGCAAGACTGACTGACTCCTTCAGGATGGAATACACTTCAGACTTCAGTAAATTGGGTCGACTCCAATATTCTTCAGTCTTCAGCGAGTCCCTCCTGTACTGAATTCCTAACCTAACTATCCTGAATTATTTCATCCTAAATAGCTGTACTTAGGCAGATTCATCAGGGGTTTTGGGATCTAATCAAAATACTCAGATTGTCCCAACAATATGGATATTAGGTATCACTTCATTAGAGACCATGTGGAGAAGAAGGAGGTGTGCCTTGTAAAAATCTACACTGACAAGCAAAGGGCAGATATACTAACAAAACCCTTGGCTAAAGTAAGGTTTCATGAGCTATCAGTAGAGCTGGGTCTACTTGATCCTGAGTCAGGAAATTAATCAGGCTACCTGACTCAGAGTAAATTCTCAGGTCACTGATCAAGGGGGAATTGTCAAGAGACATCAGTGGACCCCTCTGACAAAGTCCACTGATATAGTCTGAACATCAGAAGAGTTCACTCCCCTGATCTCAACTGGACTGATCAAAAGTCTACTAAATACTCCACTGAGACAGTTTCTGACTGACGATTACTTAATTGGTAACCGTGCCTGCGACGCATTTAATGCGATAGTAAGTGTGCAGTAAAATCTCGAGAGATGAATCTGAGATGTTATCTCTCATGAAAAGTCCCACTATTAACCGCCATCCTGTTAATTCCTAACCCTTGATCTCAATACAACCCCCTTTCCACTTTTAGTAATAATTACAAAATTACTTGGGAAGTTAAATCACTTTATATTCCAAATTATTGTCTCATTCTCAACCGTAGATCTAATTCTCCCTATTCAATCACCACTCTTGATTGACAATATAAATAACCTCCACACTTAGCAGTTTTACACACGATTTCACTGCTATCAACCCTTGCAAATCTTACCATACTCTCAACCCTACAAACTCATCCCTAAACACTTTCCCACTTTCCAGAAACCATGTCTCAAATCTACATAGATTACAAAGAGTTGTCCAACAGTAAGAACTTTTGGTATAAGCCAATAGTCTGTTTCAACCATCCCAAAGTTATTTCTGACCCCCACCTACACCACTTAACAGCCCTAGATATGGTGAGAAATGTTGGGCTTTACAGATTCTTATCTAAAAGCCTAGAAAAGTGCTATGACAGGCAAGTTTTGGAGTTCTTTGTGGATATGGAGAAGAGTATCACCTCTATTAGATCTGCTGCCATGATGGAGAAAAGTGAGAAGAAACTGGACAAGAATGGGAGGGAGGTTATGGAAGCTGTCTTGAAAAGGCACAAGTTCACTTTGAGGCAGGAGGATCTTCATGACATTTTTGGGCTGCCAAACGAGGGTTTGGACCCAGCCACTTACAAGCTTGGAGAAGAAGAGAGGTTTTTTAACACAATCACAAAAAAGAGGGAGCAGTATGTTACTACCTTTCACAAGAAGCTACTCAAATCTGAGTTTGAAGTTTTGGCAGAGATTGTTGGGAAATGCATCCTAGCCAACCAAGGAAGCATTTAGCAAGTGAGCAAGATAAAGCTAAGGTTGATGGCAGCCATTATAGACACCAGTGATAGAGTGAAGTTCAACTGGCACCAGTTCTTCATTTCTAATCTGAGGGAAGAGAGAAGCAAGTTAAAGGAGGTCAAAGGGAGGATGGTGATTGAGCACAAGTTGTGCTATGCCTCAAGAGTGTCTTTCATCATTGAGGCACTGAATCTGAAGTACGACTTCCCTGATACAAGGTTTTGGAACAAAGCCAAGATCTTGTTTAACTCTGAGAAGTTATTGGAAAAGGTGAAAGTAGTGGCACCAACTGGTGAGGCAAGGAGGGAGCAGTCCATTGTCCCTGAAGAATCTGGAGAGGAAAGTCCACCATTGAAACTGAAGAAAAGGGCCTTAAATGTCACGCCCTAAAATTCTATGCATTTCAAATCAGCGGAAGTCTTGATTTTAAATAAATAATTTAATAAAAATATCTTTTAGAACGTGCTCTCTTTTATACTTGAAATAAAATTCTTTTCTTTGAAAATCCTTTTTGAACTAAAATTAGAGTAATAATTTAAAACAATTAAATCAAAGAATCAAAATAAATAACTCATCCAATACATCCATAGAATTCATAAAATATCATTACAAATATTCATAACATTTTTCAATAATATTCACATGTGAATTAAACTTATTCTAATATCATTCAACACATAAGTCATCAATTAAATCATGCAATGACTCATAAATAATTCATGAACAGTAGTTGGTACCTAAAACTTTCGAAAACAGCCTGGGTGTACTCATTAAAATCCCATGTGTATAAGAATAGTCCATTAACTAATACTAAATCCATTTTCTTTAATACTATTATCTTTCCAATCATCATAAGACCTCTAAATACTAAAATAAATCATATTAAACATATTATAAGTACTTGCCACGAAAACCACCTTTTAGAACACATGAAAAGTTCGTAAAATAAAGTTTATAGGACTAATTCCAGCTGAAACTTTAAAACGATTTTCCCCCAGATTTTTATGACCAAAATACTCAATATTTTATGGCTATTAAACTGCCAAATTTTCGAAAATAGGCTGGGTATAAAATTGGTATTTTTTAAACAAGAATTTTGACGACTAGAATCACATAAAGGACTAAAATCAGTTTCTCGACTTCTACTAGGTAAAAACTCACGAAAATTGGTCAACATGCATTATAAATCATGGCAAACATTCTGGTTAAATTTCATAATTTTTGGAGTTATAAAACTTAACTTATCGATCATGCAAACTAAGGACAATAATTATTTCTTAAGAACAATTAAACACATAACTTACACACTTAAGCATGATTCTAATTTCGAACCATCAGCTGCCAACATAATAAATAAGTCCATCAACTTGACTCCTTAAATTCATGATAATAATAATACCTCATAAAATTTATAATAAAATCCCATAATTCATCAAACCATAATAAATCCTAAAACAAACATCTACGTGTCCATGCACTCAATGAAATAAAACATGCATACGTCAAATCTTGTGGCAAACATAAAGGTGCTGAAAATCATGAATAAAACTCTTGCAACTTGATAAAATAAAAGCCTACTTGGTTTATTAATAAAAATCTTCATTCTTTAACTTCTTTAACTCGCATCACATCCACCTTCCTCCGCATCGCCGATCTTGTCATCTTACTCTTGAAAATCTGAAAATATAATTCGGTGAAGGGGTGAGCAAATATAAAATAATCACTCCCACTTCGAAGTCTGAATATAAGTGACATGTAAACGTGAAAACATACCAATCATTTTTAATCTTTGATACGACTTAAGAGTATCCCACTTTGATACTACATAAGAGTATCCCTCTTTGATACCACATAAGGATATCCATTCTTTGACACCACATAAGGGCATCCCTCTTTAGCACATAAACACATAAACACATCAAACATAGTATTTCAAAATCGAACTAGAGTTACCACTTTTCACCGTTTAAACCCCCACCTTTTCTTGTCTTGAAAATATAGAAGTGTTGTACGTTGGCTTCCTAATTCCTTGCTCTAAGAACTCTCGAAAATCTGCCCTCCATCTACTTCTACAAGCTGCTGAAAACTGGTACTCTAACTTCAATACATGGCCGAATTTTGGTGATAGGTGGCTGCCGATTTTTATTGGGTGTCGAAGGGTTTTGGGACTTGATCAATACATATTTATAGAGTTGGAATAAGTGTGTAGGGTTGGGAAAAAGGGGCTGGCCGAAATTGAGGCTAAAAGGTAAGAAAATTGGCCCATAATCTTGGTGTATCTCCATTTCCATACTTGGCAACTTATTTCCATATTTAACAAATCCTTATCATCTCTTTATTCTTATGATACTTAACCTTCAAGCATATAATTCTCTTGCATAAGAATATGACTTATTTCCATAAATAAAGATACTAGAAATCAAAGTCTTATACTCTTAATATTTTTAAAAATTACTTAGGGTCTAAGACTCCTATTTTTCGAAAATAATACTAATACTATCCCATGTATTATTTAATCCTATTCTTGGTCAAAACCTCATAAAGTGAAGTCCCTAAAATTAATTCCTCAATTACTAACATGCCCTTAATGAATTAATACTTAAGGAAATACTATTCTTAGAGGACTAATACTATAACCTCAAGAATAATACTTCTCTTCCTTTCTCTTAATAAAATTCGAAACTTAATACTTCTTAAGGGTCCAAATAATACAAATTGGGACATCTAATACTAAGCAAACAATTAAGAAATACTAAAGCATAACAACTTAAAGGACTAAACCTTGAACTCTCTAAAACTCACGCCCAAAACAAAATAATTAAGGGACTAAAAGTTGCGGCCTATGCGGGGTGTTACATTAAAGTCCAGTGAGAAGATGAAGTCCCATAAGGAGGAGAAAATTGAGAAGAAAAAGAGAAGATTGGTGAAGAAAACTTTTATTGAAAGCAGGGCCATTAGCAGCTGTTCTGAGACCTCCAACACTCATTCTTCTGCTGAGAAGTCTGCTGCAGAAGAGGATGAAGGGATGAAGTCCCCTATTCATCTACTTGCCACTACTGCCCTCAAAGGAATTGAGGAAAGGCAGGAGGAAGAGGAGGCTGATGAGGAGGAAGAATTAGAGGAGTCCACTGAAGAAAGCTCAGAGGAGTCTGAGCAGAGAGGAGGACAAGATGCCTCAGAGGACTTTCAAAAGTCCACTGAGGTAGCCCATATCACACCCACTGAACCCACAACAACTGAAAACCCCACTGAAGGCTCTCAAAAACCTGAAAGTGTAACCAAAGTACAACCCAATGTCCCTCAGGCTAGTGAAGCTTTGCCTTCACTAGAAGTAGCCGATGAGGAGGAAGTCCACTACACATTTTTGGACTCTCTAAAGGAGGAGGCTAGCTATGAATTGGAGCAACTATACCCTGTCTTAAACTCCCATCCCACCCTCAAAGAGATGTTTGAGAGGGTGAGGCTACTTGTCAAGCTCAAAGATGCTTACTAATATGAGGTCAAGGTGAAAGTTTCTAGAGAAAGGAGGAGAAGGAAGTACTTGAGTTTGCTCAATTGAGAAAAGTCAGTGTACTTTTACAAGAATGGGAGTTTGGCAAGCTTGTTGCCAAGAAGTTAGAGGATGCAAGAATGTTAGAAGGGCCCAAGGGCAAGTCAACTGATGATAAGGAGAAAGATGGAGATGATGCAGGAGCCAACCCTACTGAGGAGGGTCAGGCTGGTGTGAATTAGGAGTTGACCTAGGCTAGTGCGGGTCTGGATAGTGATCCTCAGATCACTAAAGGGCAGGAGAGTTAGAAGCAACCTGAGTCTCAGGGGACTCAAACTGAATTGGTGCCCTCCCCTGATGAGACACCAGTGGCTCAAATAGAAGGGGTGATTCAGACTGTTGTTCAAACTGCTATGGAGCCCAAGTCTGAGGGAAAAGAACTTGCTAACCTGACTAACAAGATGGAGAATCTTGAGATCCTGATGGAGGAACAGTCTATTGAGACTGCCATGTTAGATGAGCACCTAGATCAGGTACAAGACTCCAATTTAACATTGATCACTAACCTGTCAAGTAATGTGGACAGGTTGGAAATGAATCTGGGAAAAGATATCAATGATTTAAAAGCTAGTGTAGAGCAGGAGAGGCTAGCTCATGCACAAGCTCTAATTGCAGTCAGGCAAGAAAATTTGGAGGAAAGAGAAAGACTGATGCAGGCCACCATCACTGCAATTGCAGGTGGCCTGATGGAAAAAATGGATGAATATATCAGACAAAGGGAGGAGGCCCTGAAGGCAGAGATAGAGACTCAGGTGAGGCAGGCACTTTCTGTGCTTCCCACTCAAGCGGCTACAAATCTGATAATTGAAGAAAAACTGAAACCATATACTGACTTCGAAGTGGATGCTGCCTTTCATCTGAGGGCTCTCAATGAGGAAACTGAATATTGCCTCACTCACCTGCGAGTTGTGGAGCAGGACACTGTCAAACACTCTGTTGCTCTTGCTGAACTCTGCACAAGAGTTAGCAAGAGGGGGGAAGAAGGACAGATCAGGCCATTGGGTGCCCCATCAGTGGGAAAGAAGCCTGATCCTGAGAGAGTTGTGGCAGATGTCAGACAAGAAATTGATGATCTGGTAAGAGATGGGGAGCAAGCAACTACTAGTGAGAAAAAGAAAGGTAAGGCTGTTACTGGAAGGGAGACCTAGCTATCTAAGGCAAAAGATCAGATTCTAAGGGAAAAGAGGCAAAGGAGTGAGCAGAGGAGTGAAAGTGTATTAGGCACACAGTCCACTAAGAGAAGAAGGATCATGATTGATCAGGGGAAAGAGGAAGTCAGGGAACTTCCATTTGAAAATCCCAATCCAATTGCATCTCTTGCACCCAGTCCGCCTAAGAATGTCCAATCCACTGAGGATCTTTTCAGGCCACCATCACTCAGTCCCCTGGCCCAGGCAGTAAGGTCAGGGAATTCTCTTGATGAACACAACATGGAGAAAGCTGAAGAGTAGAGGCGGCTGATGGAAAGTGGCCAATTGATGAAGCCCCCACCACCAAGGAAGCCCAAAAACTCTTACTGGAGGATGAAAGCAAGAAGAAGCCAGGCTCAGGCTAGTGAGCCCATTACAAGGTTCCCTCACATAGATCCTTGGGTTCCTAAGGAGATTAATGACTCCTGGGAGGAAGCCAAGAGGGAGTTAGTGTACTCCTTCTATGTTACAGGAGAGTTTGTTGGGGTGGAGGCTGATGAAGTATTTCATCAGAAGATGGTGGAGAACTGGCCTGCCCTATATCCCAAGATTCTGAACTCTTGGGAAGAACACAGTAGAGGAGACCCTTTCAAGGCCTCTGGACCTATTCTCTTCATGCCCCCGATGGATGCCAGTGGTGAAGTAAGGATGCAGGATATCCTGAATGAATGGCTGGAAGTCTGTGACCAGCTTGGCTTGAGGGGACACAGCAAGGAGGTGATGGAGAGGAAAATGGAACTGAAGAAAAGAGTGTTTGTACAATATGGGGTGGAGCCAGCCTTTGGGAATCTGTGAGACAAGGGAACTGATGAAGGAAGCAGCTGGAAGTGTTTGATATTTTTTTGTTTATGCTGGGACAGGATAGTTTCTTGGTTATAGTATGAACTTTGTAAACTGTAACCAATCCTTATCAATGAAAATTCTATCCTTTTTTAGCCCAAGATAATATATCATTATCTGTTAGGCCTATGCACTTCACTATAAACTGCTTAACTGACCTGCAGGTACATACTCAGGGGAAACTTCTGAAAAATAAAATTTTTGCTAAGTAAAAGTCTTCTGACATAGGCTAGTCAGGATAAGTCTTTGTTCTTATCAAAAAGGGGAAAATTGTTGGGAAATGACTTGTAAAGTGTTTTGATAAAATTCCAAAGAATCCCCTGATGTATTAATGTATCTCTAAAGACTTAGAAATCTAGCCAAAAGTGTTAAGAGGCTATGATAAAAATTTAGAAAATAAGTTTGAAAAGTAACAGGCCACTTTACTGAAAAACTAGTCTGATGTATAGAAACTGGCCTGATGTATCTCAGACTAGCCTGATATTGAATTAGTAGATACACCCAGTTTCTAAAAAATGCACTCCAGAAGACTAAGTCCAAGCAGCCTGAGAGGACTCCCCTGAAGACAAGTAACCTGATGCATTAAATGCCTTCAGCATTTAAGAAGGTAGCAGCAGGCACATAAATGAAGTGTTAAATGCAGCAAAAAGAATGTTCCAAGTCACCTGATGAAAAGAGAGGATTTCAATGCAACCGTTAGGACTAGTTTCCGAAGTGCTCACATTGCTTAGAATTCATCTTGTATTTAGGCTTACACTGTAATATCTTAGAAGCCTACTGAGATAACCCAATCTAGATACTGTCCATAAGTGTAAAGGGTTATCTCATCCTTAATTGGAAAAACTCAAACCCTTAAACCAAGTTAGGTTCAAGGTTGTGAGTGATAAGAAAGTAAGCCGAGGAGTATCTCAGTCTGAAATCTGAGAGGACTAGGACTCAATGAAAATCCTAGAGATCAAGAGGAGCTATTCTTGATCAGTGCACCTTGGCACTCTAAAACAAGGAATTCCTGTAGTTAAGGAATTCTCCTGTTAAATCAGGAAAAGTGGATGTAGGAGAGTTTAACTCTGAACCACTATAAATCCCTGTGTCTCCTGTGCTTTTGTGTGTCTTAATAACTTCAAGTGTTTTACAAATTAATCCGCTGCAAAACTCAAACTGATCAAAACCTCAGGCTACTTGTCAAGCGACCTTCAAGTCCACTGATATTTTATAAGTGGCCTGAGCTTTTAAGAAAGACCACTGTAATCTGATTTTTTGAAAAATCTGTACTTACAGGTGTATTCCCCCCCATACATATGTCTTTGTTTATTTGGGACCAACAGAAAATAAATAAGAACCGATCAAATTGGCTTGTGATGAGGATGCGGTTCCATGCTTGCGGGTATAAATAGGAGCCTGCTGACGAAAATTAACAGATGGGATTAACTTGATTATGGTGAGAAAAAATGCTTATCCATGTCGGTTAAGCTGATAGATTAGGTACTTCGAATAAAATATTATACGTTGTTGGGTATAAAGAGGAGCCTGCAAGCCTGTTGACGATTTTTTTTAGAGGGGTGACGAAAATTAACGGATGGGATTATCTTGATGTGGTGAAAAATAATGCTTATCATAAGAGTGCACTTGATTTAAAAAAATATATTTTTTAAATAAAATAGTGATATTTAATTTGTTAGAATTGATCGCCTAATAAAGTCCCGTGACCAACACGAAAAGGGTCACTTACCTTTAATGCGGAATTAATTACGAACCCTGCTGATATCCACGTTTGTCCTTTCCCCAGAATCCAGCCCTTCCGTACTCCGAGTCCAATACACAGAATAGTATGTGTACGTTAATTCACGAATCAGTATCATTCAGAATGGGAATGTGTGTTTGATTTTCTTCTTCAATCAACACTATGCCAAAACTGGCATAAGACAACGAGGAAAAGACAACGGGTATTGGTTCTACCCGTTGTCTTAAGTTAAAACCCCCGTTGTGTTAAAGGTACCCGTTGCCTTAAATTCTAAAAGACGTCAAAAGACAATGAGTTTAATCCCCCGTTGTCTTTACCCGTTGTTGTAACTTTTTTCTTTTAATTTTTTTATTGAATTAAAAGTGAGTATAAATACAACACTTAGAAAAAAAAATCATATTTTCCCCTTTCTTCTCTTCTCTTCGTACTTGCCCTAGATGGAACCTCCACCTACCACTGTGAGTTCGTCGAAAAGACCAGTGAATCGTCCGGCGTAACTCACGTCTCCGGCGCAAATCATCGTGCCCTAGATGTAGCACCTCCACACACTACAATCGCAACCCATCTTCGTCCATTGCAAATCGTCCTCCTCATCTCGCGTATGTGAACCCATTTCTCATCTCCTTCTCTGCTCTCACTCTCCATCGTCTAGCATAGAG
>JAPKLY010002010.1:0-30890 GCA_026898435.1 Prunella vulgaris | reverse complement strand
GTATTAGATCATAATCATAACAAAAATTAAATAAATCAAGAATAAGAAATTCATAAACCCTAACTAATGGATTACAGAATAAAAGAAGTAGATGTTACGTCCTACTATTTTTAACGAAAGCAGAAATAAAATAAGGAAAAATATACTTTTTTATCCTTTAAGTTTGGTTGATTTTGATTTTCGTCCTCTTATCTTTTAAATTTTGATTTTAGTCCTGTAAGTTACAAAGTTTTAACTTTTTTGTCCTGTGACCTGCTGCTACAGATCACTTAACAAGTTATATGAGGACGTGTCAGTTTTATTGTATTTTATTTTGATAAAGTTATACTTCGATGTTTCTGATTGGTGGACACTAATATTTGACAATTTAAATTGAACATAAATTAAAGAAAAAACTCTTTCCATTAATAATTCTTAATATTTTATGTGTTGATGGACGAACCATCCAGGGGTAAGGAGCTCGCCGGGGTACCAGGGCGTATTCGAGAGAGAAGGTCGGCAGAGGAGCTCGCCCGCAGCCGATGAGGCCACAACCAAGCCCACCGCCATACAATCCAAGAGCTCGCTCAAGAGCCCGTCAGGGAGCTCGCCCATGCCCAGAAGGGGATCTCGCCGAGGTCCGTCATCGCACAACACCCAGGAACTACATGAGGCACCAGAGCTTACCCTCTGAGCTCGCCCAGGAGCCCACCTCTGGCGGACCTGACACCACGACTCTCCCCACCTCCCCGTTGGCACCTGCCATCCTCTGAGCACCGGTCCAGAAAAAGATACAATTTCCTGTGATGTCCGCGTATGAGGGCGAATCTGACCCTAAAGTCCACCTGGCCAAGTACGCGGACTTTATGATCTCGGTGGGTGCCACCGACTCCACTCAGTACCGGAACTTCCCGCTGAACCTCGGGGACAGAGCTCACCGCTGGTTCTCCTCAGTCGCCCCGGGGTCCATCTACTCGTTCGGCTAGCTCTCGCGAGAGTTCTTTGCCCACTTCTCTGGGTTCGGATCCTACCTTACCCAGAAGCACCGCCTCGCCAATATCCACCAAGGCGAAGGTGAGACCGACCAGCAGTACCTGGAGAGGTTCGATAAGATCCTGCTGGAAGGTGAACCGGTGAGCGAGGACACCAAGGTCGTCGCAGCAATGGCCGGTCTCAGGAAAGACACCGACCTCTGGAAGAAAATGCACCTCATATGTCCGAACACTTACACCGAATTCCGCCACAAGGCGGGGGTGTTCGCGGCCATGCAGGAAGCCCTCCAGAAGGAGGTGGGTGCCTCTGAAGAGAGGAGGCAGTATGGGAAGAAGTCCGGGGGTACCTACAAAGCTCCCCGGAACTTGAAAGCTTTTGGCGACAGAGATGAGCTCAAAGAAAAGCTCAACCAGGTCCTGACTATCTCCGTCGACCAGGTCTTCACTGCGGTCAAGGGCAAGGCCATGTTGGAGGAGCCCAGGAGGATCCGCCAGGACCGCACGAAGCTCAACCCCAACAAATTCTGTGCCTACCACCAGGCCATCGGCCACTTCACCAACGAATGCCGAGACCTCCTCAAACAACTCTGGAAATTCTATGAGGATGGGAAGCTGGCCGAGTTCGTGAAGAAGGCCCCAGCTAAGAGGCCAAGGTTCGAGAGGAGGGCTACCTTCGATGATGAGGATGAAGAAGCGGACCAACCTGGTCCCCAGAACAGATGGAGAGCACCTCCCCAGCCTCAGCAAAACATGGAGCCCACCCGAGAACTCTTGGTTCTCGAGGAGAAAATTGGAGCTGTCGGAGGTCTCCAGGACTGGGGACCCTCCATGTCTAAAAGAAAAAGAAAGGCCAAAATCCGGGCCATAAACCAGGTCCAGGAAGGCAGCTCCGGCCCTAGGTCCGTCGCGCAGCTTACTGATGAGCTGATATTTTCCTCAGCGGACCTGGAGGGGGTACTGATGCCCCACAATGACTCGTTGGTGATAACCGCCAACATCATGAACGTCCGAGTTCACAGGCTACTTGTGGACACCGGCGCCTTCACCAACATTCTCTTCAAATCCACCTTAGATGCCTTAGGTGATTTTGAGTCGTATATGGAACCTAGCAACGCTAAGATAGTGGGGTTCGGAGAAGCTGCAATCGTCACCCTATGTAGCATTAGGTTGAGCATCCAACTTGTATCGACCGAGGACCCGGAGCGGAGACTGACTAGGCTCATAGATTTCCTAGTTGTCGACCAGCAGTCCTCCTACAACGGGTTCCTTGGCCGCCCGTTTATTAATGAATTCAAAGTGGCGTGTTCGACCTACTACTACTGTTTGAAATTCCCAACTCCAAAAGGTGTCGGAACTATAAAGGGTGACTAGAAAAAGGCCTGAGAATATTTACTCCAAATCAAAGATGGCCGGGTTAAAAAGTCTGTTACGCAGGTCCATATCCTTGAAGAGGATGTACAGATCCCAGCAGACGAGCCAAACATCCTAGACGTCATCTCGGTCGAAACTGAGATGATGGAGGTAGGCGATGTGTCGGAAATAGACCAAGGCACAGGACCTATGCAAGACACACAACCGGCACCAATGGAGGGATTTGAGGAGACCCAAGTATTGGGACGTGCGCAAGAACAACAACCTGCTCCCATGGAGGTGGTTGATGAAACCCAAGATGGAGGACCTGCGGGAGGTCAAGAACCAACACCAATGGACGTTGACCCAATTCCCCAGGTCACCGCACCATCCCAGGTTGACAAACCACCGGAGGTACTGATAGTTGATGAACCCGCCCAAGCTGAAAGCCAACCCGATGACCTCGAACCGCGCATAGGTCAAGAACCTGCGCAGATGTCACAAGAGGAGTAGGACGAGTTCATCAGCGACCCGAGGTGGAAAAGTCAAAAGAGAAAAGTCACCCCATGGAAGAACTGACAGCACTACCGGTAGACCCGGAAAGGGACTTAGAACTTTTCATTGGTTCTGAGCTACCTGAACCATACCTGTCAAGGATGGAGCTATTTTTGATGTCCAACCTGGATGTATTCGCCTGGTCCCACGAAGACATGACGGGAATCCCGTTGGAACATGCTTGCCACAGACTTAACATAGATTCGACGAGGAGACCCGTCCATTAAAAGTGAAGAAAGTATGGGCCAGACAAGTACGCAGCTCTAACCGTCGAGGTGGGGAAGTTGCTGGACAACAAGCTGATCAAGGAGGCTTTGTGTCCACAGTGGGTCGCAAACCCCGTCCTGGTGAAGAAACATAACGGGACGTGGAGGCTCTGCATCGATTTCACGGACCTGAACAAAGCATGCCCGAAGGACAACTTCCCACTGCCTCACATTGATCAGCTGGTAGATAGCACCGCAGGCCATGAGATGATGACATTCATGGATGCTTTTGCGGGCTATCACCAGATAGCTCTGCACCCAGATGACCAGGAACATACGGCATTCTACACCAACAAAAACATGTACTGCTGGGAGAGGATGTCGTTCGGACTCATCAACGCCGGAGCAACCTACCAAAGGTTGGTGAATAAAATGTTCGACCAACACATTGGCGAGTCCATGGAGGTGTACGTAGATGACATAGTTGTCAAGAGACTGAGAAAGGAGGACCACCTGGACCACCTAAAACAGACCTTCGACATACTGCGCCACTACAACATGAAGTTAAACCCCAAGAAAACCAGCTTCGGCATACACTCTGGAAAGTTCCTGGGACACCTGGTAAGCCAGTGGGGAATAGAGGTCAACCCAACGCAGGTTCAATGCATAATCGAGATGGGCATCCCCGACTCCGCGCAGAAAATTCAGAGGTTGACCGGGTGCATGGCAGCTCTGAACAGATTCATCTCGAGGTCTGGAGATCGAAATCACCCGTTCTTCGAAGCAATCAAGGCAAACACGCGAAGATACAAGGAGGCGGCCAAAGCTAACAAGCTCCACCTAAAAAATCACTTCGTGTGGACAAGTGAATGCCAGCGAGCCTTTGAAGATATTAAAGCATACCTGGCAGATACGCAGGTCCTGTCAAAGCCAATACCTGGTGAAAAGCTATACTTGTACCTAGCTGCGTCGGAGGTTGCCATTAGCTCCGTCCTGGTCCGAGAAGAGGCAAAAACACACCTACCAGTGTACTACGTAAGTCAAGTCTTACACGAAGCCGAGTTGCGGTATACCCCGACGGAGAAGCTGGCTTATGCACTGGTGATGAGTGTTAGAAAATTGAGGCCCTACTTCTTTGACCACCCAGTAGAAGTGCTGACGACGTTCCCACTACACCAAATACTACAGCGTCCGGACACCGCCGGACGCCTGCTAAAATGGTCACTGGAGATTAGCCAATACGGTATAACCTACGCACCCCGAACAACGATCAAGGGACAAGCGCTTACCGATTTCATTGTCGAGCTAACTTTCCCACAAGATCCGACGAGGGGGCGTATAGCTCCGTGGCATCTCTACGTTGACGGATTATCAACCAGCGTAGCAGCGGGCGCCGACGTAGTCCTGATCAGTCCGGTCAGACAAGTCTTCACCTCCGCAATCTGGTTTGACTTTCAAGCGACCAACAACGAGGCGGAATATGAAGCGTTGATAGCAGGACTTAGGCTATCATTAGCTGTGGGGGCAACCAATCTTCAAGTTTTCAAAGATTCCCAGCTAATAATATCCTAAGTCCGGGGGGAATATGAGGCAAAAGACCAACAGATGATGACCTACCAGAAGATAGCGGCACATTTGATCTCGATGTTTATGCAGGTTTACATCAATCAGATACCGAGGCTGGAAAACACACATGCAGATGCACTAGCCCTTCTGGCTACTAGCAACGGTGAAGCCGACTTGATAGAGGTTGTCATCACCACCCTGAAGAACCCCTCGACCTCTGATTACAAAGTAAATCAGACCTCAAGTGGGGGGCAGGAGCAGGGAGATGGTGAAGATTGGTGTATTCCAATCCAAAAATACCTAAGTGACGGAACCACTCCTGAGGACCCATGGGAAGCTAGTCTACTAGTAAAGCAAGCGGCCAGATATACGTTGGTGGATGGCCAACTCTACAAACGTGGATTCTCTCTACCCCTACTCAAATGCCTAACTAAGAAACAGGGGCCCGAAGTGTTAGAAGAAATTCACGAGGGAATTTGCAGAAGTCACGCTGGGGGGCAAGCATTGGCATATAAGACGAATCAGGCAGGGATACTACTGGCCCACTCTTCGCAAAGATGTCATAAGCTTCGCACGAAGGTGCCGAAAGTGTCAACTTTTCGCACCTAACATCCACTCCAGCCAACCAACTGAAGTCGGTTTTCAGTCCATGACCTTTCGCGAAATGGGGTATCGACTTGATCGGCCCGTTTCTGCCTGGTAGAGGAGGTGTAAAGTTTGCTGTTGTAGCAGTAGACTACTACACTAAGTGGGCTGAGGCCGAAGCTCTCACAACAATAACTCAGGAGAGGATGATCGGCTTCATATGGAAGAACCTGATTTGCAGGTTCGGACTTCTGCAGTCGATCATCACAGATAACGGAAGGCAATTCGACGGTCAAAAGTTGAGAGACTTCTGCAGTTCATGGAACATCAAGAAGCACTACTCAACTCCTTACCATCCACAGTCAAACGGCCAGGTCGAGGCGGTGAACAAAATTCTGAAACACACATTAAAGCTCCGCCTCGAAGAAAAGAAAGGGAGCTGGGCAGACGAACTCCCGGAGGTTCTGTGGTCTTACAGAACTTCCTATCGAGCCAGCACCGGAGAGACCCCGTTTGCCCTAGCTTTCGAGACTGAAGTCGTACTCCCGATCGAAGTCCAGAACAAGACTTGGAAGGTGGTAGGATACGACGAAGAAAAGAATGACGAAGCCCTGGTGGTAGAGAAAGATCTGATCAAAGAAACCAGAGCTTCGTCAGAAATGAAGAACGCCACCTACAAGCGCAGAGCGGAAAAGTACTACAATTCCCAGGTCCGAGACCGAAAATTCAAGGTCGGAGACCTGGTGTTAAAAAAGAAACTGATGGCCCCACCTGGTGTGTTCGGGTCAAACTGGGAAGGACCGTTCTGGGTTATCGCGGCCTGGCCAAACGGCACCTATGACCTCGAAGACGCAGAAGGCAACGCCTCGTCATATACCTGGAGCGCGGCCCACCTGAAAAAGTTTTATCAATAGATCGCAATTTTGTAATAGACTAGCCAAAGGTTCACATCAGAGATGTTGATAGCAACCAGTATAATTTACGTTGCTACCAAAAGTTAGAAAATTTGTTGGCGAAGTCAAAAATTGGTCAAGTGTTTGGACCTGCGTAGCTCGCCCACTGGGCGAGCTACTTGAGGTCGCCTACCACCCAAGGGGAGCTCGCCTGCATTAGCTCGCCAGATACTCGAAACTTCACGATGCGCAAGGACCAAGGTCCCAAGCGTTATAATCAAAATGCTCGTAGGCAAAGGCCATAGCGCCCAAGGTCGCGAAGGTACCCTTCTTAAAGGGTCACCAAGCACCAACTGCCTTAGAAAAAATTCACAAAATGACGTCAAAACGTCTAAGGCTAGGTTTGTGAAACCCAAACGCCCAGCGTGAATTAAATAAAGTACAACTAGCAACCCTAAGTGGTTTAAGACGAGCAACTCGCAACCCCAAGTGGTTTAAGACGAGCGATTCGCGGCCCTAAGTGGCGTAAGACGAAGAATATTTACTATTAAAACAGAGGTGCAATTCGTGGTCGTAAGTGACGTAAAACGAACGACTCACTTCTCAAAGTAGAGTAAGACGAACAATTAAGTGCCCAAAAATAAATAAAAACGAGCTAAGGGAAATTATAACGTAAAGCGCGAAAACGTAAGTGGAAAGTGTTTGACAAAAAATGTTCGAACTTCATTCAAAAATACTTAAGAAAGTTTCAAGCTAAAAATGTACTTGAAAAATTCCTAAGTACGAGTAGTGGTGCTAGCCACAAAGGCCGGCTAGCTAGCCATCTTTGAAATGCAAAAGCTCCTTCTGGACGAGCTACACATGCCCGGTGAGCTACTTCTACTTGGAACAAAAAGAAGAGAAAAACTACAAAACGGGGCTCCTTCTGGGCGAGCTCCGTAGCCCGGCAAACTACAAAAGTTAAGACTAGAAGACAATGAAAAATCTAAGTCCCCGGAGTTGCGGGAGCTTGCGAAGCTGGAGGAAGAGCAGGGTCAGCAGGGACCTCGGCATCAGCGGCACAGGGGCCGACCTCCCCGCCAATTGCTAGGTCGGTCGAAGGTGAGAGCCGGGGAAGGATGGTGATGTCGCCAGTGCACCCACTGGTGTCGAACCCACCAACGTTCACCATCGCATCCCCGCAGACTTCTTGCATCTGCTCCATTGTGGGCGGGGTTCGAACCTCGGCATCCCCGGCGATGTCTTCGGCGGCCTCAGCAGTCAGAACCTCGTAGGTCTGGATGGTGTTGAATTTCTCCCGAGCCACATCGAGGTTGATCCCATAGCCGACGAGGTCCCCTATGTTTAGCTCAGTGCCAGGAGGAATCTTGGCCTTCACCAAACAATCGTCGAACTCGCTCACGAGGGCCTCCCACTCGCTCTCATTATTCATCCTATCCCATTGAAAGGAGTAGATGACCTCGGCGAAGCAGAGCACGTAGCCCTTGTCGGTGGCAACCATCTCGGCAAACTCTAAGTTCGCGGAGGAGATGGCAGCATCAGATCGGCCGTGGAGCTCGGCAATCTCCAGGGCCTTGGAGGCGACCTCCTCCCGGAGCTTAGAACACTCCTCCAAATTCCCTTGGCTTTGCTCGCGAAGGATTTTCACCTCATCCTTGGTCCGGGTGAGCTCCTCGTCCCTAGAGGCGAGCTTCTGGCGAGTTTGCTCGAGCTCGGCCTGCTGGCGATGGAAATCGGCCTGGATTTTTTCCATCTTTTTGATGGCATTTTGCTCCGCCACCAGCGAGGCCTTCGCCTTGGCCTCCATCCCAGCGAGGTCCTCAATGGCTTTCTTCCACTCATCCCCGACCCTGTTTAGTAGCTTTTTTGCATCATGGCGAGCTTTTCTGTGGCGGTGATCTCATCGGTGACGAGCTGGGCGGCAGCCATAGCTGCACAAGCGTAGTGCATCGCCAACCTCACCTTGTCGACGGGCTTCTGCCTCTCGATCATCGCGAGCTCGGATGCGGAGAGGAATTTGGGGGCCTCGGTGAAGATCCGGCGAGGTGCCCCCTCAGGAAGGTCCCTCGGAGATGCCAAGGCTTTGCACCTCTCTGCGGTATGAAGGGACTCGGGCCAGTGCGGGAACTCGGCTGGGACATACCTGCAGACTTAAAAAATGTTAGCAAAAATCACAAAAATAGCAACGCGAGCTAAATGACTTCCAACTTCAAAGAGGAGCTCGCCCTCTTACCCGAACCTATCAGGGTTGCGCCCAAGTAGGGTGTCATCCTGGATAAGGATCCCGTAGGGAGACGGCGGGGGTGAACTTTTAGGAGTTAGAGGTGCGTGAGTAGAGTGGGGAACGAGAGCTCGCCCTGATCCTCCTTGAGTCGACCCAGAACCGCCTCGGTCACTTTGTTCGGAATCCTCATCCCGGGGACCAACCCGAGATCGCTTGTTGGTGCGGGCTTCATTTTCGCCCACCCGAGAGCCATCCGCACGGTAGAGTGTTCGCTTAGGCGGGGGAGGCGGAGGCTGTGAGCCCCGGTCAAACCCCGAACCTCACCCCGAACCTTTCCTGTTTGGGGCGACCTTCTCCTTGGCTTGCTGAGAGGCCGAGGTCCTCTGCGAGCTGGAGCCCCCAGCCTTGTCCGCACCTTTGGCGACCTCCGCCTTCTTAGTTGCATCCAGCACCGCCCCAGATGGAATGCCAGCTCGGTTCGGACGAGGCTTGTCCATTTGTAATTGCCGAGATAAGAAGTGGTAAGCTTCAGAGACGTCGATGGGTGAGAGGTCGGCAGCGAGGTCTTCACCTGCAAAAATCCACTAAGGGTCGTTAGCGAGCCGATGAGCTTTATCGGCGGGGTATCATAACTTAGAAATTTTGAGAGTTAAACCTTGGAAAACAGGGTGGTGGGGCGATATTATGAGCCCAGCTAGCCTCCGACAATGGTGCTGGCACAAGTGATCGATCTCGCGATCTTTTTTCTCCCGCAAGCAACAGATAGCCCGCACAAGGTCGAAACCGATAAAAACGTCGGGCCTCCCTAGCTCGACTTGTGGTATTTCAGACCTGCAAAAACAGGAGATTAGATTAGTAAATCTAATCCAACCCACGCACACCGAATTATGCCACCTACAGCTGGCTTCTCCGTATGCCTCGGGAGTAGGGATACGCCCCCCTTGCCCGTCCGAAGCTCGCCAATCACCGCCGATGAAGAAGAACTGCTCTTTCCAGTCGTGGATCTTCCCGGGAAAAATTCCCAGGATTTTCTCTTTGGGGCCGGCTCTTAGGTAGTAATACCCCTTGCCATCGTTCACCTGCGCAGTCATGTTAAACAGCTCACCGAGCTCCACCGAGGTTGGTCGGTTCTCGTAACCCTCGAGCCCGAAGACGGTCAGCATTGCCAATAAGTTGCTCTAGGCGTTCGGGGTGAGCTGCGTGATGGCAAGATTATTGTCCGCCAGGAACCGCCCAATGATGGGGTGCAGCGATAGGGTGAGCCCGGCCTTCAGGGTGTGAATGTTGATGGCGGTTAAACCCGGAGGGGGGAGGTCGACACACTCTTTCTTCCCTGGGGCATACATGAAGACGTCCACAGGGATGCGATATTTCTTACGGATCGTCGGTAGAGTATGTTCGCTGATGTTACTCACGACCTCGCTCGCCTTGAGATCAGATTTATTGGCGGCATCAAAGAGGTCTCGTTCGGGCAGCGGGAAGCTCGCCGCATACGCCCTCACATATTCCGCCCAGTTGAAGTCGTGGATGACCTCGGTGGGGACCTGGTACTCCGGCAGCCGTGGAAATGGGAAATCGATGAAGCGAAGATACTCGTGAGTGATCTCCACCTCACCCTCGTCCTCTTCCTCGTCGAGCTTGCGGACAAGATCGCTTGCTTGGTCGGCACTCTCAGCGACCTCCTCTGGGACCTCGGCGGCCTCCACTTCATGGATGGCTGCATCATCGATGGTTCGGGCGAGGTCCTCCCGAAGCTCGCGGAGACCTGAGGCATCGTCGTCTCCAGAGTTGGTAGCTCTCTCCCCCAAATCAGGGCGGACCTCGCTGAGGACCTCGCGGCTACTCGGGCGAGCTACGGAGCTCGCCCCAGATCCCGAGGTGATTGCCACGGGGGTCATTTGGGGAATTGGCCGATCGTCGGTCATTGGTCTTTTCCCCAGATTCCAGTTCGGAGGGGTCCGGCTCGTGGATTGGCTTGACATGTTGGGGTTAGCAACGGGGGGGGGGGGTTTATACCGTGTTCGAAGAGTCCAAACCGACGCAACAGTCGTCGGAGTAGCCGGGGGGAATGATCGGAAAATGTGCAAAACCCTTGGAAAGATTGAAGGGAAGAAAGAACGAAAACTAAGAACAAGAAAGAAAAGGATTTCTACCTTGGGGAGCGCTCGAAAGTTCGTCGGTTGGGAGGAAATCGGACGCCGTAAAATCGTTCGAAAAAGTGAGGAAGCAAAAGTGAGAAATGAGTTGAGTTGCCCATATTTATAGGCTCTGGGCGAGATCAAATATCCAAAGAGTGCAGGGGCTTATTTGCAAAGAATTTGAAAAGTCATCATAGTTGGAGCGGGAAACGACGCCTGAAAAGGCATGCACGGAGCCTTGAATCCCACCCATGTCGGCACTCGAACCGCTTCACAGGAGCTCGCCCGTGATCTCGCAGGTCAGCTCACCCACACATTGAAGGAATCATGATGTAGGCGAGTTGGAAGGCAAATGTTGATGGACGAACCATCTAGGGGTAAGGAGCTCGCCGGGGTACCAGGGCGTATTCAAGAGAGAAGGTCGGCAGAGGAGCTCGCCCGCAGCCGATGAGGCCGCAACCAAGCCCACCGCCATACAACCCAAGAGCTCGCTCAAGAGCCCGTCAGGGAGCTCGCCCATGCCCAGAGGGGGATCTTGCCGAGGTCCGTCATCGCACAACACCCAGGAACCACAGGAGGCACCAGAGCTTACCCTCGAGCTCGCCCAAGAGCCCACCTCTGAGCTTGCCTAAGAGCTCGCTCCGTAGCCTACTAGATCCCGATGGTTGCGCTCTTTTTACCTCCGTCCGGTTTATCCACAAGGGTGGTTTATGGCGAGGTTTTTAACGAGGCCCATCTAGTCTAAGGCATAGTAGTAGGACGAGGCACGATATAGGGAGCAGTGTGAGGGACTAAGACGGAGGTGTGGAACCTTCGTCAACACCGGAAGCCAAATAGGCTCGTAAGGTGCCACCTCACTCGCGCACACCTATAAATAATGCTTCTCTTGTACTATTCAAAGGATCCTACGATTCTAATACATTTTCCTACACTTTACTTTCTCTCTCTAAACTCACAACTCCCTCTCTCTATACTATACATCCAAGAACACAAACCATAAGATTATTGTTTGGTAGAATTAAATGATGCAAATGGCCACATAAACAAACACGGTTAATAAATTCTATCAACATTATGAAAATTAAAATTGTCTCTCCTATTAAAAAAATTCTAATTTCAAATTTCACCCAAAAGAAAATAAAAAATTAAAATTAAAATTCTATTATAAATTTAAAATATCCTGATTTTTATATTAATTTAATAAATCTAAATAAAAATATAAAAAAATTATTAAATCTAATTTTAAATATAAGTAAAAGTTCCAAAAATACATAATTATAAAAGACTAATTTAAATTAATGAGTAATAGTAAAAAAATTGTAAATCAAAATTCTAAAAAAAAAATATTGTATATTATTTCACTTGAGTGAAAATGAGTTAAAATAAAGAATTTAATTTGATATTAGACTAATTTTGTATAAAAAAATTAAGTAACATAGATATTGGACTATAGATCTTTTTTTTCAAATATGTCGTTGTTTACAATATTGATATCCATGATTATAAAATTTTAATATATTTAATTTGACTGTATCATAAGTATTTTTAGATATTTTTATCCATACTCAAATTTAAATCAATTTGGGTTATATAGATTAATTATTTTTGACTTTTTTATTTCTAAATTAGCCTTTTATAAATATTTATTTTTTGAATTTTTACTTATTTCTAAAATTAAATTAAATTAATTTATTTAGATTTCTTTAATTAATAAAAATTTTATTTAAAATTTATAATAGAATTTTAAAATTTAAATTTTTTGATTTTCTTGTAGATGAGATTTAAAATTATATTTTATTTAATCGGAGAGTCAATTTGAATTCCCATAAAATATTAAGAATTATTAATAAAAAGAGTTTTATTTTTTAATTTATGTTCAATTTTAATCAATTTTCAATTTAAATTGTCAAATATTAGTGTCCACCAATCAAAAACTTCCAAATATGACTTTATCAAAATAAAATTCAATAAAACTGACACATCATCATATAACTTGTTAGGTAACCTATAGCAGCAGGTTACAGGACAAAAAAGTTAATTTTTTGTAACTTACAGGACTAAAATCAAAGTTCAAAAGATAAGAGGACGAAAATCAAAGTCAACAAAATTTAAAGGATAAAAAAGTGTATTTTCCATTAAAATAAATTCCTAATCTACTGATACGAAAATAACGAAAGATAGAAAATTAAACTAAACCTACTGCATAATTCACGAAATTACGAAAACAAATAAATTGAATAAGGATCCGGATATTTTCCCCCCATTTATTGAGTACTTCACCCCTTTGATGAATTCACTACTTGATAGTTCACTTCACCCCATGAATTTCCACAATTACTCAAATCCTCCATGATTAAGAATGTAATTTGAGTACTTCACCCCCTACAAGAAACCGAACGCCAGCAACTAGGGGTGAGCACTGTTCGGTTTTAACCGAAAAACCGAACCGAACCGAACCGAAATAAGAATTTGGTTCGGTTAATTTGGTATTCGGTTCGGTTTTGGTTTTAAATATTTAAACTTTTGGTTTTCGGTTTCGGTTTCGGTTTTCAGGGTAAAAAAACCGAAAAACCGAAAACCGAACCGAATTTAAACATATATATATATAATTATAATGTATAATACTATTACTAATATATATAAATAAATTAAATAAATATTATATTACATAAATATAATTACATTACATATAGATAAAAAAAATCATAACCCTCAAACCAGTAAGTTACCCCTTCCAAATTCCCTCCCTCACCCTCACCCTCACGGCGCCTCACTTCCAGAAATTCCCTCCCCCACCCTCACGCCACTCACCCCATTCCAATCCGTTGCCGTCCGCCTAAGCTCACGGCGGGCGACCACCAAATCACCACTTCTCCTCTCCCTGTTTCCGCACACACAATTTTAACTAGTGATATTTCGGTTAATATGGTTATAAACCGAAACCGAACCGAAAATTTCGGTTTCGGTTTTTTCGGTTTTTAATGTATATGGTTCGGTTTTGGTTTCTAATAATAATAAATTCGGTTATGTCGGTTTTGGTGATTTAGTTCGGTTCGATAACCGAACCGAACCATGCTCACCCCTACCAGCAACGGTCCCGTTCGTTCACTGCCGGAATTCATCTTCGAATCGCTACAACACAACCGACGCCAGAATATAGCATAGTCTTCTACAATCCAAGACACTCAGCCGGAATCGCTAATCGTCGCTGCAACCTGAAGCTGTTCCTCACTCAACCATAACTGTAGCCTCTACACCGGAATCGCCCAAACGTTCCTCGCGCCGGAAATCACCAGCGACACCGACACTCATCTCATGTGCAACCTCAGCCCCTGCCGTCGCCGGATTTCGAACCATGAATCCGTCTCCTGCGGTAATTAGAATTGGGCCCACTCTTAAATTTTGTGCAGATTCTCGCCACGATGCACAACGTTCACTCCACCGGAGTCACCCATTGAAGGAACCACCGCGCACAGCCTGTTGCCGGAATATAAAACCTCCGTCACTCTTTTTCAATCTCCGGAATTCTGTCGGCGGTCTTCGTCTGCAACACACCACAACAATTCGGATCTGGTTTACCAAAAATTTGGGTGGTGTTCGAAAATTGGTGTCGAACTAACTGCATATGTTCGACTATTAGTGGCAGAATTATGTGGCTGTGTTCAAAATATTGAACCGAACAATTGTTCGAAATATAAAACCGAAAAAGTGTACATTGTTCGTAAATAAAAACTGAAAACAGGCCATTGTTCGGTTCGAATTTTCGAACAATGAGTGAATGTTCGAAATTTTCATTCGCAACTTGGTCAGATCTGTGATATGTTCAAAATTTTCATTCAGAGACAGAGGTCCGACGAAGATTGGGGCAACGTGCTCTGTTTTTCCGGTGGTGATGAAGAGCGAAGGCTCTGTTGTTGGCGCGATTCGATTACAGAGGTGGGCCTGTTATTATTGCACGCACGACCAGAATTATAGAGATGTGCAGACAATTTCCGGCGTGCAATTTGAAAAATTCCGGCCATGAATGACGGAGACAATGACTTTGTGGCTGGTATCGATGAAGGCTGCGTGAGGTGAGATGGGGTGAATTGATCCATTTGTAAATTAGGGCACATGCTAAAAGGGTATTTTGGTCTTTAAAAAATATTTTGTAATGGAAAATTAGATGTGGGTGAAGTAATTAAAAATGTGGGGAAAAATATCCATGCCCATTGAATAATCCTAAGCTAATGTTCTGTTTTCTCCCCGAAAAAATATATATAGCTCCTCGGCCAAATCTCAAGTAAGTGGGCCATAAATAATAAGGTTGTGGGCCTGGCAAATTAAAAGGATTGGGCCCAAAATGAATTACCAGCAAAGAGGAATCGGATGTGGCTGATTTCCGGTTTTGTTGCGCGACGGCGGAATCGGGCGAGCTTCGAATCTGGCGGCAAGCGGACTGAGGCAGAGGTGGTGGTGTCGCGACGAGAGGCGCCGGACTGAGGCGCGGCTTCGATTTCTGTGATGTGGCGGAGATGTGGGCGGCGGAAATAGACTGTGTCTTCGACGGCAATGGCAGAATGCCGGCTGGATTGCGACGAGATGAGACGGCGACTTCGACCAGGTGTCGATTGGAACAGATGATCGCGGCTGAGATGAGCCATTCCTGAATTTCAGGCGGCGGCGAGATCGATTCCGGTGAGAGTGGTGACGGCTTTGAGTGAAGGACGAACTGAGGACAGAGGTGGACTTGTGAGCAGTGAGTTTTCCAATTGAAAGTGGGCTGTGGCTTGTGTGTGTAGGCGGTTATGAGTGTCAGGAGCAGTGGGTGTCCGGCTGAGTGGCTGTGGCTGTGGCTGTGGCTGTGGGGCCCTTCAATTGAATCAATTCAAATTAATGAATATATTGCTTCGATAATGCTCAGTTCCTACAGAATAGCAAAAACACATACCTTTTCACCCATTAGCCTCTGATGGTTAAATTAGCGTAAATAATACACGAAATTCAATTAAAATATGCGAATTTAACATAATATTTTTGAGCAATTTTCACACCAATCACGTTCTGGAGATAAATGCCGGCCATTCTTTGAGGCCATGAAAAAGAAGAAGAATAATTTCGTGTGGACGAAAGATTGTCAAAGAGCGTTCGAAAAAATCAAAGAATATTTGGGCAATACACAAATTTTATCCAAACCGATTCAAGGTGAAAAACTCTTTCTCTACCTCGCTGCATCAGAGGTAGCAATAAGTTCGGTGCTGGTACGCGCCGAAGGCAAGTTTCATTCCCCGATCTACTACGTCAGTCAAGCTCTACATGAAGCCGAGATTCGGTATTCTCCGACGGAGAAACTCGCGTATGCGTTGGTCATGAGCACACGCAAGTTGCGGCCGTACTTCTACGATCATCAAGTAGAAGTACTCACGACATTCCCACTACGGCAAATTCTACATCGCCCTGATACTGACTGAAGATTGCTAAAATGGTCATTGAAAATCAGCCAATTTAGCATCACGTACGCAACGAGAACGACAATTAAGGGACAAGCTCTGGCCGACTTCATTGTAGAGCTAACTTACCCATCTGAACTGACGAGGGATCATGAACACCCGTGTCACCTGTATGTAGACGGTTCGTCTACCAACTTGGCGTCGGGGGCAGGAGTGGTTTTAATAAGCCCTGACCGATAGGTGTTCACGTCGGCAATTCGATTTACTTTCCTGGCAACCAACAATGAAGCTGAGTATGAGGCACTGATAGCCAGACTCAGGCTTGCATTAGCAATTGGGGTTAAGAGGATACAAATTTTTGGCGACTCACAACTCATAGTTTCTCAAGTTCGGGGAGAATTTGAAGCCAAAGATGAACACATGATTCTGTACCAGAAGATAGTGGCTCATCTGATATCAATGTTTCAGCAAGCATATATCGAACAGATACCTCGACTTAAGAACACACAAGCCGACGCCTTAGCCCGATTAGCATCCAGCCAGGGGACAACAGAGATAACAGAAGTCGTCATCACTCGGCTCGATAATCCTTCAACCTTTGATTATCAGATAAATCAAACGTTGAATGAGGGGCAAGAGATGGACGAGGAAGATGACGACTGGAGGACAGGTTTGAGGAAATATCTGACCACGGGGGAACGGCCTGAAGATCCATGGGCGGTGGTTCGATTGGTCAAGCAAGCAACTCGTTACGTGATGATCGACGACCAATTATACAAAAGAGGATTTTCATCACACCCCTACTCAAATGCATTTCACGGAAGTAGGGATGGGAAATTCTCGACGAAATCCACGAGGGAATATGCGGAAGTCATGTTGCAGGACGAGCACTAGCACATAAAACTATGAGGCAAGGGTATTACTGGCCTACTCTGAAAGAAGATGTTATCTCATTTGCGAAAAAGTGTCGCAAATGCCAAGTGTTCGCTCCTAACATCCACGTTCCTCCACAAGAGATGAAAGCAGTTTATGGCCCTTGGCCATTCGCCAAGTGGGGTATCGACATCATCGGACCATTCCCGTCTGGGAAAGGAAGTGTGAGGTTTGCAGTGGTTGCCGTGGATTATTTCACCAAATGGGCCGAAGCCGAATCACTTGTGACGGTCACCCAGGAAAAAATAATCAATTTTATCTGGAAGAATTTGATCTGCAGATTCGGCATACCTCGATCAATCGTAACTGACAATGGGCCACAATTCGACGGAAAGAAAGTCTGAGAGTTCTGTAATACTTGAGGAATCAAAAAGTATTACTCGACCCCGTATCACCCACAGTCCAATGGTCAGGTCGAAGCTATCAATAAGATTATCAAACGAACGCTGAAACTTCATCTGACGGAGAAGAAAGAAAGCTGGTCGGAAGAACTCACGGAGGTATTGTGGTCATACCGCACATCATTCAGAACAAGCACAGGCGAAACTCCGTTCTCAATGGCGTACGGTGTTGAAGCAATGGTACCAGTTGAACTGCAGAATCCAACGTGGATAGTTTGTATGTATGATGAGAAAGAAAATGATGAAGCCGTCGTGATAGAAAAAGATTTTTTAGAAGAAAAGCGGGCGGCAGCAGAAGTACGTACTGTGGCATACAAACAGTATGCCACCCAATATTACAATTCACGAGTCAAGGCCAGAAGTTTCCAAGAAGGAGATCTAGTCTTGCGGAAAATCCTATCCACTCCACCCGGAACTTTTGGACCAGGTTGGGAAGGACCGTTTCGTGTTTCACAAAGTTGGTCAAATGGGACTTGCGAGTTGGGAAGGACCGTTTCGTGTTTCACGAAGTTGGTCAAATGGGACTTGCGAGTTGGAAGACTTGGACGGGGTACCAGCTTCATACACATGGAATGCTGCTCATCTTAAGAAGTTTTATCAATAAAGGATGTGTAATGTACATTTTGTTTCAGAATCGATAATGAATGTTATAGACGGCCTTTTTTAAAAGGTCGCAGTCTAATTGAAATCGCCTAACTAATATGTGGCTGTAGAGGGTTAATGCGCTCCAAGTAGAGCCAAGACTCTGCTTGTCGAGCATGATCCTCGTGCAGTGACAAAATGGTATTGTACAATACCAATACGTCCTGCGCCAGTTAGAGCTAAAGCATGTTGTACGCTTTCTTAGGTTGAGATGTTACGACATTAAACGCCTAACAACTCCCCGAAAAAGAATCGAGCGTGATGCCCCGAAAGACCATTCATACGGGACCTGAGTGTACGTCGGACGCTCCTCCAAAGGACATTAAATACGCTCCGGAGGATAGCAGAGCGAATGTACCTGGTAATACCAGGACATCGCTTCATGCCTGCCAAAGGGACGCGGAATACGCTCCCGCAGACGAAGTGAACGCTTCCTGATGCCCCACTTTCGCGTGAGTGTCTTATTCGTTACAGCTGAAAAAAGCTATTCGTAAACGCCAAAAAGAGGCAAAACCAAACGAATTAAAGACCCGAAGGACGTGAAAGACGATATATAACAATTAGACATAAATGACATTTCATTAGAGTTCATTAAAAACAAAACGAGTACATCAGAACAACATCCTTAATTGAAGAAAAGAGAGTACAGCAGAAAGTGAGAGGTTTAAAATAACATTCTGAATTGAAATAACAGAAAGACAAGAGTGCAGCAAAAAGCAGAAAGGCAAAAGACAAATCTGATGTCTAAAATAGAGAAGACATCAGGCAAACATTGTAAAAACTTCTAATCAGTAGCGGGGGCAGCGGCACCGACAACATCAGTTGACGGAACCTCGGGAGTCGTTGCATCATCGCCAGGAGGAGTCTGGATGTAAGACATGGTGATATCGTTCTCTCTCTCCTGACGACCTTCTTCAGGAGAAGCCTCGGCGACATCAACAGTTCCAGAGGCGAGGATAGAGGTCTCGATGATCGTGGCGGCCGACGGAGCATCAGGAGCAGATTGTGGTAGCAGTCGGGGCTAGATGATGGTATATCCTTCTCCAAGGAATCCCAAATCGAACCCAGACTCCACTAGGTCAGCCAAAGGAAGAGCCTGCGACCTGTTCGGTGGGTTAGCCCTGATGAAGTCCAGGAATTTTTTCTTCATCTGCTCAAAGATCTCCGACCCTTCCCTCACTGTAGTACGGATCACCCGGATGCTCTCAGCATATGAACAGAGAAATCCAAAATTAGCCGCGTCACGCAACTGCTCCAACAGGTCCTCCTCAGTGTACATACACTCCACAGTGTTTTGGAGTGCAACTTTCTCCTTCTCCAGTTCCAAGACCCGGTCCAGGGAATCATTATATTTTTGATGCTCATCAGCCCTCTCAGCCTTGAGACTAGCAATACCTTCAGTAGCCTGTTCCACTTGCTCGTTGAGGTTCCGATTGTTGTACTGAAGTTTCTTGATGGTGTCAAGAGCATTCTTTTCAGACTCCAAAGTGCTCTTGATCTTGAGATGCGTCTGGGCCAGCTCATTCTCCTTTGCCTTCAACGCTTTCTCATTCTCCTCACACTCCTCCTGAGCCCTACGATTTGGCCTACCGATTTCGACTGCTTGGTCCAGGGCCCGTTGGGCTGTGATCGCGGCATGGCTGGCAAACACCCCACACATGAGCAGGTTGTCACTCAGAGTTTGCTGGTGGATTGCACGATCGTTAGTCTTGCTCCAAGACTGGGCAACGAGCTCGGTGGCCCTTTGAACTTCCTTGTCGGGGATGTCCTCCATGTGCCTCGGCACCCTAGAGCAAGCAGTCTGATGGAGTGTATCACAGTGGAAAGGACGATCGCCTGGATAATAGCTAAAAAGAGTAGCAACTGTGTAAGCGAGGGAATAGTACAAATACAAGATGATCGGAAATGGTGGAAACTCACAATTCCCGAGTCTCCCGTTCCCATCCAAGATAGGAGTCATTTCGGCGGAAGCCCGGTTCGCGAGGGGAAGGCGAAGGCAGGTCGCGAGGATCCCCGGATCGAGGGTCGGTGAGTGGGCGACTGAATTCGGTGGTCGCATCAGTCTTGCTCTTCTTCTTCTGCCGATTGGCATCCTCTTCGTCGTCAGCAGAGGTGCCGCCACCCTTCCTTGGCTGCTTCGACTTCTTGGGTGAACTCACCCGAGTGGGTGGATCGGTAGCAGGAGCAGCAGGAGTTGGCGCGGCCGTTCGTTGCACCAGAGGCTTGATGCCTCTTTTCTTCCGTAGCTGAATCAACGCCGCCGGGGGATCCATCTTTCGCTTGTTTAGCCCGGATTGAAGATCTTGTACTCGTCGGCAGAAAGCGAGAAACTCCGGAGGAATCGCGACTGTAACTCCTTGATCTGCCACAAGAACTTGTTATTAAGAGATGAACAAAATAAAAAAAGTGATAATAATTGAGTGATATCAACCTTCTGGAGGTGGAGCTTGAGCTGCGAGATGATGCGGACTAGTGATCAAGCCGGCTGCATGTCTACAATGTTCGCTCGACAAGTGTTTCACCGTCCGGAATTGCTCACATCGGTAGGAGGTGTTGAAAAGTGCATAGATAAATAGATCTGGAGCTCCTTTTTGTCCCCACTTTGGAAGCCTCGGACCTGCGAAGAAATGAAGTTTACATTAGTG
Organism: Prunella vulgaris; assembly: GCA_026898435.1. Lineage (NCBI taxonomy): Eukaryota > Viridiplantae > Streptophyta > Magnoliopsida > Lamiales > Lamiaceae > Prunella > Prunella vulgaris. Next base: position 10,352 of record JAPKLY010002010.1, on the reverse strand, counting down.
AATTTCGAAATGAAAAACACACTGAGAACTGTACTTACGTCTCAATTCCCTATATTCTTCTAGTGTCCTAATTCTCTCTCTGGCGCCGGTATAAGACGTGGAGGCGCACCAATCCCCACCGATGAAAAAGAACTGATCTTTCCATCATTTTATTTTATTCGGAAGCAACTCCACAATCTTCATCCCCGCCCGGGCTTTCACATAATTATAGATGTACCCTTCCTCTTTGCATACCTAGATCATCATGGCATAATGAATCTCGGGGGCTGTCAATCGATTGGGATATCCCTCCAATCCCATCACCGTCAGGTAACCTAGCAAGTTATTCCATCCATTCGGTGTGATTTGGGTGATTGCTAGATTGATGTCCATTAAGAATTGGCCGATAACCGGATGCAGGGGAAGTGGAAGTCCGGCTTTGAGAATATCAATCTTCAGTGCGGTACATCCCGGTGGTGGCCGATCAGCTCGCTCACAATCGCGTGGAATGTACATGTGAATGTCAAGCGGGATCTTATACTCATCCCGAAGGGTGGTCAGATCATCTTCGGTCAACAGACTGCGATGCTTGGTGGTGGTGTATCTCGTCTTGACATATCGAACGGGAGGAATCCGAGGCCGAATGAACTGATCCCGATATCGATCCAGATATACCACCCAATTCATCTCCTGTGCAACTCCTTCTGGAATTGTCTGTTCAAGTAAATGCTTAGGAGGTTGGTAGATTCTGGTCAGATCATCCCAAATCTCCTGTTGACTCGGCCCGGGATCTCGTTCAAAATCCTCTCCGAGTTCGGAGCCAGTATCATCCTCAGGAAGGTCAGCTTCTTCTGGAGCCTCACCAGACTGATCCCGAGCCTCTGAAATCTCACGAATAGTTTCGGTATCATAAGCATTAGATCCCGAGGATTCTGAACTGGTCCCAAAAGCATCATGGATAACTGAACGAACGTCCAAGTCAGTTTCTTCATTAGTCTCTTCATCTGCTAATAGTAGTCTTCTCTTAGCAGGCGGAGGAGAAGTGGAATGTCCGCGTTGAGCGATCCGCTCATGACGAGCCGCTCGCAAATCTCTATCGGAAGGCTGGGGGCGACCAGCTCTACCTGCTCGCCCGGAGCGAGCAGCTCCTCTTCCTTGAGGGCAAACAACTCTTTGTTTGGTCCGGCGAACAGCTACACCTGCTCGCCTAGACAGGCGAGCAGCTTCCTCAGTTACTGGGCGAGCAGCTCCTTCACTAGGCCGGCGATCAGCTGTACCTGCTCGCCTAGACAGGCGAGCAGCTCCTTGAGCATCCAAGCGATCAGCTCTTTGAGATTCCAGGCGAACAGTTGCACCTGCTCGCCCAGATTGGCGAGCAGCTCCTTGAGCTCCCAATTTTGGGCGAGCAGCTCTTTGAGCTCCAACATCCAGGCGGGCAGCTCGTTCACCTTCAAGCTCAGCTGCTCGCTTTCTTTCTTGCACAGCCCAATCGCGTTCCCGGGACTCCGTTCCAATCACAAAACTTCTCGTACCCCTATTTCTCGCCAAATTAGAGTAATCCCAGAGATCGTGAAGAGGCGATTCAAGCATAGGCTGCTTCTCCGGGTTAGGCGACGGTGAGCCACCAGAGGGCGACGGCGACACCATTAATTCCGGCGAAAAAGCTCCAAAGTCAGGGAAAAACCAAACACCCAATCAAGCACAGAAATTCAACTGCGTCGAATCCTAAATCCGAGGTAAACTAAACCCAAAAACCAAGAACAATCCTAAATCCTATGATTTCCGATGACAAATCACTCACGGGTTGTTTCCCGATCGAGAAACGATCGACGAAAAAAAAGAAAAAAAAGGGAAGAGATGTGAAAACAGATTAACTACCTTTGTTACGAAGAACACACGAATGAAAGCTCGTCGGAGATTCACTGGAAAAATTGCACGTTCGTTAGTAAAGATGGAGAAGACGAAAGAAAGTGAAGGGGATTTTGGGTTTAGATATTTATAGAAGGAGAATAAGCCCCTATTCGCAATTATCTAGGGACTAGAATGCAAATATTTAAAAATAAGGAAAGTGACGCGCAAAAATAGGAAAGGACGGTTCGTATTCCGCGCCCATAATTTCGCCAAAACAGGCGAGCAGCTCACCTGCTCGCCGAGTGAGCTGCTCGCCACCTACTCGCCTACCCCAAATTCAAGCTGCTGATCGCCTATTTCAAGCCATCTAATCAGACACTAACCATATTTTTAGTGTTTTACATCATTTGGACATGGATATGTGGGGGTACACCCTGATATCTCTTTTTTCCTATGACCGGTTTATCCACAAGGGTGGTTTACGGATAAGTTTTTAATGAGGCCACGGGGGTCTTTCATTATATCCATACTCAAAATGTTTGCAGGTTAAGAGGAATCCTTGATTACTTCCACGCCACGAGGAAATTTCACGGATAACCCAAATAACTCGATGATTGTTATTCTCCTGAAGGTTCAAACAAACATCAAGCTAGGGGGCAACTGCTGATGAAATAAACTAATCCAGATGTTTAAGAAAGTAATCAACGGAATAACGGATGACGTGTCCCAAAATGACTAATCAAACATGATGAACATGGGCAAAACCAAAGAGAATCAATACAAAAGAAGAAGAATCAATGAACAAACAAGAAATGGCCGAGCAGCAGTGCCAGAGAGAAAAGGGTGATCAGCTCACCTGCTCGCCCAACCACCTGATCAGCTCACCTGCTCGCCTATTTACACATAATGGGCGAGCAGACCTTGTAAATGTAATGATGGGCGAGCAGCTCACCTGCTCACCCAACAAGCTTTTCGCCAGATATAAAGAGCTGCTCACCTGTTTTCAAGATGATCACCAGGGCCTTGTTTTTACCAATTTACCTTTGTAATTATCTTGTATAAATGGTTAGGGACACTTGTAAGCTTCTAATGAAGCGTGACAAAGTGTATGCCACCACCTGCTTGTAGAAATGCCTATAAATAGGCCTCCATTTTCAGATTTATGTAAGTTTTCTCTGCCTTTGCGAAGCCCTGTCGAAATCTTTCCAGAATTACACACTTTGCAATTCCGATAAATCGTATTTGATCTGTTGTTAATGAAATCGCATTCGTAAGCCACATAAAAGCTTCTTTTGCGGAGATTTCGTTAACAGGTGGGTCGTTCATTTTTTTTTTCATTTTTTTCATTTTCTAACTTCCCACATTTTCAGTAAAATGATAATTCATTTATTATATAAATAATTTTAATTTATAAAATAAACAAATGGGGTAAATTTTTAGCAAAATAAAAAATAAAAATATATTTTTAAACTTTAACTTCCCACATTAAACTCTTACTTCTCACCTTCTCAGTAAAGTGATAATTCATTTATTATATAAATAATTTTAATTTATGAAATAAACAAATGAGGCTTCCATATTTTTAGGTCAACCAATAGATATGGTATATATTTTTAAACTCTAACTTCCCACGTTAAACTCTAACTCCCCACATTCTCAGTAAAGTGATAATTCATTTATTATATAAATAATTTTAATTTATAAAATAAACAAATGGGGCAAGTTATTTATTTCTTTCTCTGTTTGTTTTATTTTAATTGGCCTACTATACCTTTCAAATTATGCAGACTTTGGGAGTTATTTCCACTATACCCACGATTACTTTAATTATTTTCTTTCTTTCTCTGTTTGTTTTATTTTTCATTCTAATTATTTTTTTGTTTTGTTGATTTTTTATGATCTTTCAATTTTGAATTTATTATGAATTTTTTAGTTTCAGGTTAATTTGATTTTAGTTATTATGAATTTTTGGAGTTAATGGTGCAATTAATGATTATTTTTTGTATGAAGAACTCAATATTTTATGTTCTCTTCTTGTTAAATTTTTTTGCAAATATTTTATTCTCCAAAATTTTAATGACGTGTAGGTATTTTATTGACGTGGATGCCACTAAGAAGTCATGGTGGAGTATTAGGTCTATTTAGAATATCACATATTACTCATGTGAGATTTGACCCGAAATTAACATTAATTGGTCTAACTTTGCAAAATTTAAAAGAAAATGGCCTAAATTTGCTATACTTAAAAGAAAGTTACCTATAATTGCAAACCGTAAAGATAGTGTCTTTTTTTTTTGCAAACAGTTACTATAAGATACTGTCCTAAAAAATAATTTTTCCTATTAAGATGACTTAAAACAGATTTGTTGGTTATTAAAAGTGAGAAAAAAATAAAAAAATACAGTCTGTTGACAAGACGAACTAACACAATTGGCTTCGGAATAATCACGAAGGCTTAGCAGGTCGCCAGAGCTCGGCGAGGTGGAGAGTAGCCCGCCCAGACCCCCGAAGGTCTGTAGCCAGATGGCCGATCGGACAGAGGAAGGAGAGCTCGCGAAGGAGCTCGCCTACATGGGTCGCCCTTGCCCCAAAGAGGATCTCGTCGAGGTTCGTCGATCATGTAGTCCCCAGAAATGGCACAAGGCAATGGAGCTCGCCAGGTAGCTCGCCAAGCCCGAGAACTCGACCGGCGGGTGTATAGATAGGATATGTACGTGTAGTAGAATGAGGCATTCGAAGGGGAGCAGTGTGAGGAACCAAGACGGAGGTTACGGACCTTCGTTAACACCGGAAGCCAAATAGGCTCGTAAGGTGCCACTTCACACTCGCACACCTATAAATAAGACCTCCATTGTACTATTACACAACTTAATCCAACATAATCCCAACTCTACTTTCTCTCTCTAACTCTCTACTTTCTCTCTCTCTATAGTTCTCTCAAGAACATAAACACGAAATCTTAGATTATTGTTTGGTAGAATTAATATGTTATAAAGGCCACATAAAAACACCGATTAGTAAATTCTATCAACAATTTGGCTCTAGAAGGAGGGTCGATTCTTAAAAATTTGAAAAATAAGAATTAGGGTTTCTTTGAAGATTTGAAGATTTGAAGGTGTTCTTGGCCAAAGCTCAAGAACACTTGAAGATACACACACATTCTTACTCCTTGAACGAAAAACCCAAATTTTTGGACGAAGATCCAAATTTTTGGATCTACAAATTCTGCTCGAAAAAGTTTTCAAACGCGCGCGTGTACACGAATAAACCAGATTTTGGATAATTCGTGGCACGCGAGGCTAGACGAAAACTTGGACAAGTCCACCCAAGCTGGAAGACCACCACCTCAGCGACCTACCCCCACCTCGGCGACCTCCTGCGAGCTACCCCCTCCAAAACCCAAAAATACCTAAGGAGCAGACCTCAGCGAACATCCGGAGGGGGAAGGGCGCCGCCTAGGACCAAGCTGAGGGAGAAACCTCTCGCCAAGCTCCCCCAAAAAACACAGCTCCGCTACCTTCGCGAGTTGTAGTGACCCAGGAGGATTTAAACCCCGTCTTGAGGGACCTGGCCAACAACCCCGACGAGCTCCAACGCACCATCGCAACCTTGCAGAGGTTGCAGCAGAGGCAGCTCGACGAGCTCGCCCTAGTACCCAGGCGAGCTCCAGCCACCGAGGTCCGGGAGCAGGCCAGGCCCACCCAGGGCACCCAGACCCGGAGGTACTACAACGACCTCCACACCGAACAGGAGGCGAGCTCCGCCCAGGCTCGCCAACACCGAGAGTGTGCCGGGAAGGCCAAGGTGGTGGAGGAGCCAGCCACGCACGCAGGGCGAGCTTCGGCCTACATTGAAGCATCCGCCACGCACCAATCACTGAGAAGGGAGGTCCGCCAAGGCAGGCTAGGGCCGAGGTGCGAGGAGGTCGAACGGACGGCAGCCCCGGCTACGTCCCAGAGGGGAGAGTTGGACCTACAGCCTCGTAGGTCCACGCACGACCGGCTAAGGAGACCCGCCACAGACAGACTGGGTCCACATGGAGGGCGCCAGTTCCGACCCACCACGGAGGGGTTACCCTAGAGTGAGGCACCTCGGGGGCGTGCATCCACGAGGCGCACAACCTTCGAGCAACCTCCGCCGGAGGTGACCCGCGACGATGATCTGGCCACATTGAAAAGGGTCGTCGAGATGCTGCAACGGCAAGTAGCAGCCAAGTCTGGCGGACCTGACGCCACCACTCTCCCCACATCTCCATTGGCACCTGCCATACTTAGAGCACCGGTCCAGAAAAAGGTCCAATTCCCGGTGATGGCCGCATACGAGGGCGAATCTGACCCGAAAGTCCACATGGCCAAGTATGCAGACTTCATGATTTCGGTGGGTGTCACCGACTCTACTCAGTGCCGAACTTCCCGCTGACCCGCGGGGACCGAGCTCACCGTTGGTTCTCATCACTCGCCCTGGGGTCAATTCACTAATTTGGCCAACTTTTGCGGGAGTTCCTGGCCCATTTCTCCGGGTTTGGATCCTACCTTACCCAGAAGCACCGCCTCGCCAACATCCACCAAGGCGAGAATGAGACCGACCAGCAGTACTTGGAGAGGTTCGACAAAATACTGCTGGAAGGCGAACCGGTGAGCGAGGACACTAAAGTCATCGCGGTAATGGTCGGGCTCAGAAAAGGCACCGACCTCTGGAAGAAGATGCACCTCGCATGTCTGAACACTTACACCGAATTCCGCTACAAGGCGGGAGTGTTCGTGGCTATGCAGGAGGCACTACTGAAAGAAGTTGGTGCCCCGGAGGAGAAAAAATCCTACGGGAAGAAGTCCGGGGGGACATACAAGGCTCCCCGGAACTTAAAAGCCTTTGGCGACGGGGACGAGTTCAAGGAGAAGCTCAACCAAGTCCTCACCGTCTCCATCGACCACGTCTTTATGGCGGTCAAAGACAAGGCCCTGTTGGAGGAGCCGAGGTGAATTCGCCAAGATCGCGCGAAGCTCAACCCCAACAAGTACTGTGCCTACCACCAATCAATCGGCCACTTCACCAGCGAATGCCGAGACCTCCTCAAGAAAATCTGGAAATTTTATGAGAATGGGAAGCTGGCCGAATTCGTGAAAAAGGCACCGGCGAAGAGGCCCAGGTTCGAGAGAAGGGAGGTCTCCGATGACGAAGAAGAGGACGCAGGCCAACGCGGACCTCAGAACAGGCGAAGGGGACCTCCCCAACCTCAACAGAACATGGAGCCCACCCGAGAGTTCTTGGTCCTCGAGGAGGAAATCGGAGCTGCCGGAGGTCTCCAAGACGGGGGATCCTCCATGTCCAAGAGAAAGAGGAAGGCCGAAATCCGGGCCGTGAACCAGGTCTAGGAAGGCAGCTCCAGCCCCAGGTCCGTCGCACAGCTTACTGATGAGCTGACATTCTCCTCAGCGGACCTAGAGGGGGTACTGACGCCCCACAACGACTTGTTGGTGATAACCGCCAACATCATGAACGTCCGAGTTCACAGACTGCTTGTGGACACCGGCGCATTCACCAACATTCTCTTCAAATCCACCTTAGATGCCTTAGGTGATTTTGAGTCGTATTTAGAACCTAGCAATGCTAGGATAGTGGGGTTCGGAGAAGCTATAACCGTCCCCCTAGGTACTATTAGGTTGAGCGTTCAGCTTGTATCGGTCGAGGACCCGGAGCGGAGACTGACTAGGCTCATAGATTTCCTAGTTGTCGACCAGCAGTCCTCCTACAACGGGTTCCTTGACCGCCCATTTTTCAATGAATTCAAAGCTGTATGTTCAACCTACTACTATTGTGTAAAATTCCCAACTCCGAAAGGCGCCAGTACCATTAAAGGTGACCAGAAAAAGGCCCGAGAATATTTACTCCAAATCAAAGATGGCCAGGTCAAAAAGGCGGTGACGCAGGTCCATGTCCTCGAAGAAGATGTGTAAATCCCGGCAGACAAGCCAAACATCCTAGACGTCATCTCGGTAGAGACTGAAATGATGGAGGTAGGCGATATGCCAGAAATTGAACAAGCCTCTGGACCTGCGCAAGACGCACAACCGGCGCCAATGGAGGAAATGGAGCCGACCCTAAATGACCAAGTGTTGGGACCGGCGCAAGAACAACAACTTGCGCCCATGGAGGTGGACCAAGAAGCCCAAGGTGGGGAACCTGCGGGAGGTCAAGAACCAATAAAAATGGATGTTGATCTAACTCCCCAAGTCACAGGACCTCCCGAGTTGGGGAACCGCCAGAGGTACTGACAGTTGATGGACCTCCCCAAGTTGAAGGCAACACTGATGACCTCGAACCATGCCTAGGTTATGAACCTGCGCAGATGTCACAAGAAGAGTGGGACGAGTTCATCAGCGACCCGAGGTGGAAAAGTCAGAAAAGGAAAACCACCCCCATGGAAGAATTGACGGCACTCCCGGTGGACCCGGAAAGGACTTGGAGCTTTTCATAGGTTCCGAGTTACCTGAACCGTACCGATCAAGGATGGAATTATTTTTAATGTCCAATCTGGACGTGTTTGCTTGGTCCCATGAAGACGTGACGGGGATCCCGTTGGAACATGTATGTCACCGACTCAACATAGATCCGACGAGGAGACCCGTCTGCCAAAAATGAAGGAAATATGGACCAGACAAATACGCAGCTCTAACCGTCGAAGTTGGGAAGCTGTTGGACAACAAGCTGATCAAGGAAGCCTTATGTCCGCAGTGGGTCGCGAACCCAGTCCTGGTGAAGAAACACAACGGGACGTGGAGACTCTGCATCGACTTCACGGACCTGAACAAAGCATGTCCGAAGGACAATTTCCCACTACCCCACATCGATCAGCTGGTAGATAGCACTGCTGGCCATGAGATGATGACATTCATGGATGCTTTCGCGTGCTATCACCAGATAGCTTTGCACCCAGATGACCAGGAACATACGGCGTTCTACACCAACAAGAACATGTATTGTTGGGAAAGAATGCCGTTCGGACTCATCAACGTCGGGGCAACCTACCAAAGGTTGGTGAATAAGATGTTCGACCAACACATCTGTGAGTCCATGGAGGTGTACGTGGACGACATTGTAGTCTCTGAGAAAGGAGGATCACCTTGACCACCTCAAACAGACCTTCGACATACTACGCCACTACAACATGAAATTGAACCCCAAAAAGACCAGCTTCGGCGTACATTCAGGAAAGTTCCTGGGGCATCTGGTGAGCCAACGAGGAATCGAGGTCAACCCCACGCAGGTCCAATGCATAATCGAGATGGGCGTGCCCGATTCCGTGTAGAAAATCCAGAGGTTAACCGGGTGTATGGCAGCCTTGAACAGATTCATCTCCAGGTCCGGTGATAGAAACTATACGTTTTTCGAGGCAATCAAGGCAAACACCCGAAGGTATAAAGAGGCGGCCAAAGCCAACAAGCTCCACCTAAAAAACCACTTCGTATGGACAAGCGAATGCCAACGAGCCTTCGAAGATATTAAAGCATACCTGGAAGATACGCAGGTCCTATCAAAGCCAATACCTAGGGAGAAGCTATACCTCTACCTTGCTGCGTCAGAGGTTGCCATTAGCTCCGTCCTAGTCCGAGAAGAGGCGAAAACACACCTACTAGTGTACTACGTAAGCCAGGTCTTGCATGAGGCTGAGTTGCGGTATACCCCGACAGAGAAGCTAGCTTATGCACTGGTGATGAGTGTTAGGAAATTGAGGCCCTACTTCTTCGACCATCCGGTGGAAGTGTTGGTGCATACCATGGATCTTGAATTTAAGTTCATGGTGGAGAAGATAATCAAAGAAGATAATTTAAGTAAATGCTTTTGTGGAGATTAAACTCACTCCCCCAAGCTTTTGTTTTCCGACCACTATTTTCAGAAAGGAAGCCATTAGTGAAAAAACTGCCATTAATGTTTACAGACACAACACAGTATGCAAGAAATAGATATAATGAGCACAACAGGCAAAAACATGTCAAACCAACCAAAGTGTACACTTCATATTTACATGCCGGAATAGTCCTCCTCGTTAACCATATTCCAATGGTCGGAAGGTTAAATAGAACGTCAAAGATCTTTAGTATTTCACACAGCAAGTTGCAAGATCGAGCTCCCCAACTCAGAATCTTACCGAGACCTGTGAATTTATTACACGCATAAAATGTTTCACTCTCATATCCAACGCTGTCTTTGTTTTAATCCATAAGAAAAGCTGCATACACGCGGGAAACAGATTTCCAATTTGCATAAGAGCTTTCTTTAAGTCTCATCTTTGTCATCAGACAAGAAAAGAAAGAAAACTATCTTAACATTTTGTCCTTCACAAGCATCACTTTGAGCAAATCCTGCACATCATCAGTCCAATTCTTCAATTATTGCACCATCCTTTACGAACTCATCATTATCACTTGTTGCAAATCTATAAAGCAATAAAGATGCAAGACAATTGGTGTAACTCTATTTAAAACTTGTGAGGCACAACGCATAATATCAAAATCCATACCAAG
>JAPKLY010002009.1:903-30897 GCA_026898435.1 Prunella vulgaris | reverse complement strand
ACCAAGGGGGAATTTTAGACAAGACCCAAGAGGAGCAGACTATGGCACCTCAAAGGGGCAAGAAGACATTGTCTGATTTTCCAGCTGAACAGATTCAAGGAGATCCAAGTGTAGGTGTTCAAACCAGAAGAAAGCTAAACTTGGGTGCTCAATTCAGCTGTTATGTGTCTCTGATAGAACCCAAGAATATCCATGAAGCTCTTGAAGACCCAAACTGGATTGTAGCTATGCAAGAGTCGCTAAATAAGTTTGCGAGACAAGAAGTTTGGACTCTAGTGGAGAGGCCCAAACATCAGAAGGTCATAGGCACTAAGTGGGTATTTAAGAACAAAAATGATGAAAATGATGTAGTGGTTAGAAACAAGGCAAGGCTAGTAGCCCAGGGGTATTCACAGTCAGAGGGGATTGACTATGATGAGACATTTGCTCTTGTGGCAAGACTAGAAGCCATTAGATTATTTCTGGCCTACGCTGTTTTCAAAGGGTTCAAGGTATATCAGATGGATGTCAAGTCAGCGTTTCTGAATGGAATCCTGGCAGAAGAAGTTTATGTGGAACAGCCACCAGGATTTGAGATTGGGAACAAGGTTTATAGGTTGCAGAAGGCTTTATATGGACTAAAGCAGGCACCTAGAGCTTGGTATGATACTCTATCACAGTTCCTACTAGATAGTGGATTCAGTAAAGGAAAGATAGACAAAACCTTGTTCAGAAAGGAAGACGGAGATGATATCCTCTTAGTGCAGATCTATGTGGATGATATCATCTTTGGCTCCCCCAACAAGCTGATGTGTGATGAGTTCAGCAAGCTGATGACCAGCAAGTTTGATATGTCTATGATGGGGGAGATGACTTATTTCCTTGGACTACAGGTGAAGCAAATGTCCAATGGAACTTTCATTAGCCAAGCTAAGTATGCCAAGAATTTGATTGAAAAGTTTGGAATCAGTAGCAGCAGAGAAGCTAAGATTCCAATGATGGCAAACTTTAGCATGGATCCAGATGAGGCTGGTGAGAAAGTGGATCAGACACAATATAGGGGACTTATTGGTTCTCTGCTGTATCTCACTGCCAGCAGACCTGATATCAGCTTTGCAGTTGGGGTGTGTGCAAGGTTTCAAGCAAATCCTAAGAAATCTCATCTGGAAGCAGCAAAGAAGATTGTAAAGTATTTGAAGGGTACTTACAATCTAGGCCTCTGGTACCCAGCTGGTGACAACTTTCAGCTGAGTGGGTACTCAGACTCTGACTATGGAGGGTGCAAGATTGATAGGAAATCAACCTCTGGCACATGTTAGTTTCTAGGAAGTAAGCTGATATCTTGGTTCTCCAAGAAGCAGACTTCAGTAGCTACTTCTACAACAGAGGCAGAGTACATGGCTGCTGGTAGTTGCTGTTCTCAGCTGCTCTGGATCAGACAACAGCTGAGGGACTACCATGTGATCACAGAAGTGATACCCATCTTCTGTGATAGAACAAGTGCAATAGCCATTACTCAGAATCCTGTTCTCCATACTAGATGCAAGCATGTGGACATAAAACATCATTTTCTTCGGGATCATGCTGAGAAGGGAGATATCAGGATGGAGAAGATTCATACGGAGAAGCAGAGAGCAGATGTGCTTACCAAACCCTTAGCAGAGATAAGATTCAGAGAATTAGTAGCAGAGTTAGGAATGATAGATGGAGGAGCAGTTCTTTAGAAAGAAAGTTTTTTTTGGTAAACGGGTAGTCAGCTGGTACCCAGCTGAGGACTATTCTGCTGAAGTAATCAGCTGATCCTCACATCAGCTGATCTGGTATGTCTACTTATTCTTTCCTTTCTTTTCTCTATCTTGTTATGTCTAACTTGATACAGGGATAAGTTATGAGAGTCAGACAAGGCTACTTTGCTTCAGCTGGTCCATATCAGTTGATATCAAAGACCCAGATGAGCAGAAAAGATTTTTATGAGGATCGCTCTTATCAGCTGACTTTGCCACGTCAGCTTCCCGATAAGTATTTCTATGATCTTTATGTTGGTTTTAAAATCTTATTTCATTTATCAAATCTTTTAAAAAATTTAATAAATCCCTAATTTCTAAAATTATTTTAGAAAATTGGCAATCAAATCTTTTCTTTTACGAAAATTCGGGGATTTATTACCTTTTTCAAAATAAGGTGTCAGTTGTAATTAATTTAACACCGCCTAAATCTTCTCAAAAAGTGCTTTCATCATTACCTTTTTTCAAAAAGGCGAATCTTTTGAGGCGGTCAAAACCTTTCGAAATCCTGACACCCACGCATCACCTCCAAAATTCTCAAAGGTCATTTATTCTGGACCTTTGATTTGTGTGATGCAAGATACAAATCTACGATCAAAACTGATCGGTTTTAATTTTTGGAAAAACTGCTCATATCTCTCGATACTTATATATACCCCTTAACTTCTTTCTGAAAACCTTTTGTTCCTAAATCTTTCTGCCCGAAGTATTCCTGCATACTATTATCTCTGCATTCAATCTCTGTTTTGAAAGTATGGCATCTAAGGCAATGCAAAAACTCTTCAAGGAAAAGATGTACGCAGAGATGTGTGTCAATTTCGACACGACTAGGGTTCCTGAAATTAGAGAAATCCTAAACCTTCTTCATCATCACAATCTCTGAACCTTCATCTCCATGACCCCCCCCTGACCATAAAACCCTAAATTTCTATGCCTTCCAATTCCTTCTTAGGGCCCAGTTCAGCATAAACTCCATCGGCTCCTTGGTTGATGAAGTAGCTGTTATTATCTCCAAGGATGTTGTTGCTGATATCTTTGGCCTATCCTCCACTGGTGTCCAACCTCAAAAATACAAAGAAGCCAACTACCTGGAAACTTTTAAGTTAATGGCCAGGAAGAGTCATAGGGACACCACCACGAATTTGAAGAAATCCATGCTGAGGAGGCATTTCCGATTCCTGATGGATGTGGTGACCAAGGTCATCTTGGCAGAACAGGGGAGTTTGGACGCCATTACTAAACTCCGCCTGAGTGTGGCGCGTACCATTCTTGATGGGGTGCAAGCAGACTGGGCAAGTCTGCTATGGTTCCGCCTGGAACAGGAGTCCAAGAGGTGTACGGTGAAGGAAGTGGGTGGACAACAGGTTTATGGCTTCAAATCCAAGTGCTCCATGGCCACCAAGATAACTATCATCCTGTATCATCTGCTGCCCCAGCATGAGTGGGATGAGGAATGGGTTGTTGAGTACAACCACACCAAGTTCTTGAGGGGAAGTAACTTGGACGTTATTGGGCCAGCAGATTCAGACTCCTTAGCTGATCCTGTAGCTGCTGCCCCTGGTCCTTCTCCTGGTCATGAGAAGAAGCAGAAGAGGAAGGCTTCAAAGCCTGCTAGAGGGGATAAAAAGAAGAAATCTAAGAAGGAAACCACTCCAGTTCAAAGGAAGCTTTCCTTTGATTCAGATGAAGAGGATGATACTGCCGTGTTGAGCAGTCTGAAGAAGAAATCTTCAGCAGAGAGGGCCACTCTGCTGGTTGACGAGTCTTCTGATGAAGAAGAAGAGCAAGCTGTTGAAGAATCAGCTGAGAAGGCTGAACCAGATGAGAATTCTGGATCTGACTCTGATGGAGAGGAGGAGGAGTCAGAGGAGAGGGAATCAGCTGAGCCCTCAGTTGCTGAGACTGAAGTGCTACATTCCTCTGGAGATGCTCCATCAGCAGAGACACCTTTAGCTGCCTCACCTATCAGGTCAGCTTCACCTTCTCCCCTCTCTGATCCTTCCCTACATTCCACCACCCCAGCTGATCCCACACCTTCACAAATCCCAATCGGCAATGAACCAGAGGAGATAGCTACCTCTGGTGAGCCTTCAGTTATCTCCAAACCCTCTCACCCTAAACTTAGCAACCTTGATAACCCCAACTCCCCCTCAGAAATGGCCAAACAAGCACGCCTATCTCACCATCGTTCAAAAGGGCCTCTTGAACGAGGGATGATTATTTCTGCCCTTGCCCACCTTTCCCTCTACATTCCCGAACTCAACCCTTATCCAGCCTACCAGGACATACTTGCTGATGGGCTTGCCTGGGCGCAAGCAAGAGAAGGGTCAGTCACATTCTTTCTGGCCCTAATAAAGGAGATGGGAGAGGCAGCATTTACTGAATGGGAGGAAATTTTGATGGAGGCCTTGGAGGTTAAGGCTCCATCTCAGCTGACGACCCCTGAAGGGCTGAGGAAGGTGGCTCGAGCTCTATTACTCATGGATGGGGTGGCACTGGATTGCCCTGAAACAGCAGAGACTGAATTTATTCCTCCAGCAGCAAGCTTTAAGATGTCCCCTGCTGATCAGGTAACTCCTGCACTTTTGGATCAATTGAAAGAATATTTTGATGACCACATCAGGGAGGTCAAAGCTACTCTTCTTGCTGCCAAGTATGCTGCCCCCTCTATGATTGAAACTCATGTTCATCAAGTTCTGCTGGACCATCGCAACAAGCTGAAGGAAGCTATGGAGGACAGCTTGTATGCCACCCAGATTGAATTCTTCAATACTCTCCAGAACTTCAAGGCAACTGCCAGGGCTTTCAATGATGATGCATCTGCTTCTCTTGCTGCTGAATCTGAGAGATTCAGATTGGTCTCCGAAAGGTTGGAAGGACAAATTGCTGAGTGCAAACACGGTCAGGAGGACCTTAAAGCTGTTGTGGACAACCATCCTACTTCTCTACCCTCTGCTGCAGTTATTGATGATATCAAAAAGGGGGGGAGAGAAGAACTCAGCTGCTATTGCTGCCTTGCAAGCTGAGATGGCCTCTCTGAGAGCTCTTCTGGTGGATAATCAAGGGGTTTTATCTGCTAGGATAGAAAATGTTGAAGATTACATCAACACCAGAAAGATGGCCGCTCAGAAGACTCAGGAGCTGAGAGATCAGAAATTGGCCGAGACATTGCAGAAGCAAGAAGTTGTTGCTGAAGAAAGGGAAAAGAAGAAAAGAATTATGAACGCTGAATTGGATGAGAAGCTGGCTAAGGAGTTGCAGCTAGCTGAGAAAGAAACCCCTGAGGAGAGGAGGAAGAGGCAGGAGAGAGAGATGAATGATGAGCTTGAGAGGAGATATCAGAGGAAGCTGAAGAAGAAGGGGAAGGCAGTCGCTCAAGGCAGCAGGACTAGGAGTGGAAAGTTCATCCGAGATCCAAATGAGCCTCTAGTTGATGGACCAATTGATATGTTCTACAATCAATTGTCTGATGAGCTGGTGGATCTCTGGAAAACTATTAAAGTCAAAACCATGATCCACTTCTATGTCCTTAGAGGAGAAGATACCAGAGGAGAAAGATAGAAAAATGCTGAGTTCAGAGGCTGGTTGAAGGAGACTTTTCCCAAGTTCTTCAGAGCTATCACAGAAGAGATGCTTAAGGTAGAGGTTCAACCAGAGTTGCCAGAGATTGAGTATCTTCCAACCCCAACTGATGAGAGTGGGAAGATAGATTGGGTGGAAATCAGGAAGCATTGGCTGCAGATCACTCAACTCTTTCATCAACTTTCTGACAACTCCCTGCCAGCTTTGAAGGAGATAGAGAAGAGATTCCTGGACTGGTTGCAAGTTCCTCTCAGCAGCAGAAGACCTCTCCTCATGTAATAGTCCAGCTGTGCCAGCTGATGATTAGGTATCTCTTTTTCTGATTGTTCTTTCTCGTTTGAATTTAATAAAGTTTTATGATTCCAGACAACTACTTGTTGTCAGCTGCATTTTGATTCTGTCTAAAAGATCTTACTTAAAGATCTTCTTTTCTGTCCTATGTTGATCTTGATTTTGTTTAAATATGCTTATCTGTTGAGATCAGCTGAGTTGGTTTTGATATCATCAAAAAGGGGGAACTTGTTAGGATATCTATGTTAGATGTTTTGATGATATAATAAACCAATCAGCTTGTAGTAGGACCAGCTGAACATGTTAGTCAACTGATGAGTAGTTAGAATTAGATAGGTTCAAGTGAGGGGGAATCTACCTTGCTGCCTAGAATATCCGAAGCTATCATAGAAGAGAAGACCAGCTAAGACCTTGTGGACTTAGCCGACTTCAGAAGACAGAAGTTTTATGCAACTGACACTGGAGCATCGAGAGCAGATCATCAGAGAAGTTAACATCAGCTGATATCAGAAGAGACAGATCAGCTGATATCAGAAGATTAGCTGATCAGCTGAGAGCACGTCGCAGACAAGACAAGGACCATGGATAAAAGACGTATCCAGACGAAGTCAAGAAGACCAGCTGAGGTGCACACCAGCAGACTTGCACATCAGCTGAGGTCCAAGTATCAGTAGACTGGCACACCAGCTGAGGAGACAGATCAGTTGAGGTCTTGTGTTCGGCCCAGATTCTTCAGAATCATTTTAAGGGTTGACTTGCGACATAAAAGGAGGATTCCCAGAATAGAAGATCAATCAATCAAGGGGACAAACTTGATTGATTGTAGATCACGAAGATTGACGGGAATCAAGAAGGAAATTCAATCAATCACAAATGATTGATTGAATACGAGATTATAGGATCTCAGATTTCTAGTCTTTTCCAACAGCTAGTTATTTGACCCTATAAATTAGAGTAATAGTGATAATTTCAGTATTGATTCACACGCATATTAAGCTAGTCAATACTCTGTCAGTTTTATCACTTACGCTCAAAAACACCGTTCATACTTATCCTTTGTAAACGCTTTGTAGAAGCTGTGAGAAGTCAATTGCAATTATAGCATTGACAAGTTGTAAAGAGAGTAGTACTCTCAAACTGTGTAAGTAAGTGAGTAGGTGAGTTAGTGGAGAGCCCCTCAAGTCCAAGTTGGATTGAGGAGAGTGGATGTAGGACAGTTGGTCCGAACCACTATAAATCCTATGTGTCTCTTCATATTTCTTTTTGTTCTTATTTGCGCACATCACCTAAAAGCCGATTTTCATTAAAAATGTTTCCGCACTATTCAAAGGTATTCTTTCCTAAAAACCTGCCTTTGGGACCAACATCTATCATGTCGGGAGTGAAGATCTCAATAGACCCGTCAATCAGAGGTTCGTCTGATCCAGGAACAAACTTACCCTTCAGTCTGCTCTGGGACACTGCTCTTCCCTCTTTCTTCAACCTCCTCTGATAGCGTCTTTCCAGTTGATCATTCATCTCACACTCATGCCTTTTGTTCCTTTCCTCTGGAGTCTCTTTCTCTGCCATCTGCAGCTCTCTGGCATGTTTCTCATCAAGCTCAACATTCAAGATACGCTTCTACTTCTCCCTTTTTCAGCAACCACCTCTTACATTTGCAAGGCCTCAGCTATCCTCTGATCTCTCATATCTTGTGCCCGCTGCTGTGCCATTTTTCGATCCTTAACATAGTCTTCAACGTTCTGGATCCTGGCTGATAGAACACCACTGTTGTCCACCAACAGAGCCTTCAGGTGGCCATCTCAGCCTTTAAAGTAGCAGTCTCAGCTTGCAGGGCAGCTATATCAGCTGAGTTCTTCTCTTCCCCCTTTTTGATATCATCAAGGGCAGACGAAGAGGGAAGTGAGGAAGGGATCTTTTGGATAGTGGCTTTGAGATCCTCTTGACCATCCTTACAATCTGCTACTTCTTTCTCCAGATTAGCAGTCAGCAGCCTGATCTTCTCAGATTCAGCAGAGAAGGAGGCATTAGCATCATCAAGAAAAGCCTTGGCATTTTGTTCAATCCTCTTGCGAGTAAAGAACAACTCATTTCTGGTGACATACAAGCTATCCTCAAGACTTTCCCTTAGCTTGTTTCAGTGGTCCAACAGCACTTGGTGGACATGCTTCTCAATCAGAGAAGGAACAGCAGACTTGGCCGCCAGCAGAGTGGTCTTGACTTCCCTGATGTGATCATCAAAATATTCTTTAATTTTATTTAAAACATCAAGAGTCACCTGGTCATCTTGTGAAATGGCGAAGTTCTCTGCTGGTGGGATGAACTCAGACTCCACTGTCTCCGGGCAATCCAGAGCCACTCCATCCTTGAGTAGTAGAGCCCGGGCTACCTTGCGAAGTCCCTCCGGCGATGTCAGCTGAGATAGTGCCTTAACCTCCAAGGCGTCCATCCAGATCTCTTCCCAAGTGGTGAATGTGGCTTCACCCATCTCCTTCAGCAGTTCAACAAACAAAGTAACCGGGCCTTCTATTGCCTGAGCCCATGCGAGCCCATCAGCCAGTAGGTCTTGGTAAGCTGGGTAATTGGTTTTCTGTGGGATGTAAAGGAAAAGGTGGGCAAGGGCAGTGATGACCATACCACGTTCAAGGGGTCCTTTTAAATGTAGATGAGAGAGTCTAGCTTGTTGAGTAAGGTCAGTGGGGGAGGTAGGGTTGTCAAGGTCTATGGATTCAGGGTAAAGAGGTTGAGGGTCAGCTGAAGGCTCACCAGAGGCAGCTACCTCCTCTGGTTCATTGCCAGCTGGGAATTGTGAGGGTGAGGGGTCAGTTGGAGGTGTGGAGCGTGTGGAGGTTTGGGATATGGGGGATTCATGAGGTGAAGGAGAGTGTGAGGGTATGTGTGGGGGATCAGATGAGGGAGTGGGTTTGGCTGACCTGATTGGCTGAGCCTCGATGGGTGAGTCGGTTGGATCTGCTTCCTCAGTAGAATGAACAACTTCAGTTTCAGCAACAGAAGCCTCTGCTGAACCCTTCTCTTCTTCATCAGAGTCAGAGGCAGACTTATCCTCTGAGCTGGTTGCCTCTGCTGATTCTTCCTCTGCTGGTTCCTCTTCTTCATCAGTAGGCTCATCCACCAGCAGAGAAGGTTTTGCAGCTGATGATTTAGTTGCAGAAGATTTCTTCTTCAGAATGCTTAGAGGAGGTATCATCTTCATCAAAGGACAACTTCCTATGAACCGGGGTAGCGTCCCTCTTGGACTTCTTACTCCTCTGACCCCCTCCAGCAGGCCCAGTAGCCTTCCTCCTCTGCTTCTTCTTAGTACCAGCAAAAGGTCCTGGGGCAGCAGCGACTTGAGCATCTGCTGAATCTGAGTCAGCATCTCCCAGGGTCTCAAGATCGCTTCCCCTGAGAAACTTGGCGCGGTTGTAGTCAACAACCTATTTTCCTTCCCATTCATGCTCTGGCAGCAGATGATTCAAGACTATTGTAATCTTGGTAGCCATAGAGCATTTGGACTTCAGCTTGCAGATCTGTTGTCCGTTCACAACTTCACTAGCACGCCTCTTGGATTATGCTCCAACCTGAGCCATAGCAGACTCACCCAGTCTGCTTGAACCCCATCCAAAATAGTGCGAGCCACACATAGGCAAAATTTGGTCAAGGCATCCAAACTTCCCTGCTCTGCAAGGATAACCTTGTTCACCACATCTATCATGAACCTATACCTCCTCCTCAGCATATTCTTCTTCAGATTTGTAGTCTTGTTTCGTTGGCTCCTCCTCGCCATCATTTGAAACGTTATCAGATGCTCAGATTCCTTGTAGGTGTGGGGAAGAACACTAGTAGAGAAAAGACCAAAGATCTCAGCAGCAGCATCCTTGGTCAATACTATATCCTCTCCATCCACAATGGATCTGATGGAGTTACCAGTGAACTGTGCCTTGAGCAGGAATTGGAAGGCATTATAGTTCAACGTCTTGTGGTCTGGCGGCACCATGGAGATGAACGTCCGCAGGTTGTGAGATTGAAGAAGATCCAGAATCTCTCTGATCTCCGGAACCCGTGTCGTCTCATAATTGACACATATCTCAGCATACATGTTCTTGAGCATCTTCTTCTAGGCTTTGGTATCCATAACTTCAACAAAGATATTAGAAGCATAGATAAATCGAAGATAGAGTAGGGTAGATAAAAAAAATTCGGAGTGGAAAAGTTTTTAGAGGCAAGAGTCAAGGGTATTTATACTAATCGGAGAAGATGAGCAGTTTTTCCAAAAATAAAACTGATCAATTTAGATCGTGGATTGGAATGTTGCATCACATAAATCAATGGTCCAGATTAAATGACCTTTGATATTATTAGGGATGATGCGTAGGTGTCAGGTTTCGAAAAGGGTTTTAGCCACAAAAAATTCCGCCTTTTTGTAAAAAGATAATGATTAAAAACCTTTGTGAGGTAATTTGAGCGGTGAGAAATTAATTACCACTGACACCAAATTTTGGAAAAAGTAATAAATCCCGGAATTTTCGAAAGTAAAATGATTTGATTGTCAATTTTTCTAAAATCAATTTTAGAAATTAGGGATTTATTGGATTTTTTAAAAGAGTTTTATTTTCGAATAAATAAATTTAAAAACATGAAGGGAATATACTTATCACGTAGCTGACGTGGCAAGATCAGTTGATAAGAAGAATCCTCTAGTAAAAACCTTTTCTGCTCATCTGGGTCCTCTATGTCAGCTGATATGGGTCAGCTGAAGTGAAGTGGCATTGTCTGACTATCATGACTTATACCTGAATCAAGTTATAAATAACAAGATAGGAAAAGGACACGAAATAATGAGGAGACATACCAGATCAGCTGATGTAAAGATCAGCTGATTACCTCAGTAGGTTCCCCCTCAGCTGATTGTCAACTGAACACTTAGAGAACCTTTCTCTTCCTTCTCTAAAGAACTGCTCCTCCATCTACCATACCTAACTCAGCTACTAATTCACTGAATCTTACCTCTGCTAAAGGCTTGGTAAGAACATCTGCTCTTTGCTTCTCTGTGTGAATCTTCTCCATCCTGATGTCACCCTTCTCAGCATGGTCTCTAAGGAAATGATGTCTTATGTCCACATGCTTACATCTGGTATGAAGAACTGTCTTCTGAGTAATGGCTATTGCACTTGTTCTATCACAAAAGATGGGTATTTCTTCTGTGATCACATGGTAGCCCCTCAGTTGTTGTCTGATCCAGAGCAGCTGAGAGCAGCAGCTACCAGCAGCCATGTACTCTGCCTCTGTTGTGGAAGTAGCTACTGCGGTCTGCTTCTTGGAGAACCAAGAAATTATAGCTTACTTCCCAAAAACTGACATGTGCCTGAAGTTGACTTCCTATCAATCTTGCACCCTCCATAGTCAGAATCTGAATACCCACTCAGCTGAAAGTTGTCATCAGCTGGGTACCAGAGGCCTAGATTGAAAGTACCCTTCAAATACTTCACAATCTTCTTAGCTGCTTCCAGATGAGATTTCTTAGGGTTGACCTGAAATCTTGCACATACTCCTACTGCAAAGCTGATATCAGGTCTGCTGGCAGTGAGACACAACAGATAACCAATAAGTCATCTCTATTGTGTCTGATCCACTTTCTCACCATTCTCATCTCCATCATTGGAATCTTAGCTTCTCTGCTGCTACTGACTCCAAACTTTTCTATCAAGTTCTTGGCAACTTAGCTTGGCTGATAAACGTTCCATTGGACATCTGCTTCACCTGAAGTCCAAGGAAATAGGTCATCTCCCCCATCATGGACATCTCAAATTTGCTTGTCATCAGTCTGCTGAACTGATCACACATCTGCTTGTTGGGGGAGCCAAAGATGATATCATCCACATAGATCAGGACCAAAAAGATATCATCCCCATCTTCTTTTCTAAACAAGGTCTTGTCTATCTTTCCTTTGGTGAGTCCGCTATCCAGCAGGAACTGTGATAAAGTATCATACCATGCCCTATGTGCCTGCTTTAGTCCATATAAAGCCTTCTACAACCTGTAGGCCTTGTTTCCAACTTCAAATCCTGGTGGTTGTTCCACATACACTTCTTCTGCCAGGATTCCATTAAAAAATGTTGATTTGACATTCATCTGATATACCTTGAACCCCTTGAAAACAGCATAGGCCAGAAACAATCTGATGGCTTCTAGTCTAGCCACAGGAGAAAATGTCTCATCATAGTCAATACCTTCTAACTGTGAATACCCCTGGGCTACTAGCCTTGCCTTGTTTCTCACCACAACATCATTTTCATCCTTCTTGTTCTTGAAGACCCACTTAGTGCCTATGACCTTCTGATGTTTGGTCCTCTCCACTAGAATCCAAACTTCTTGTCTTGCAAACTGGTTTAGCTCTTCTTGCATTGCTACAATCTAGTTTGGATCCTAAAGAGCTTTGTGGATATTCTTGGGTTCAATCAGAGACACATAACAGCTGAACTGAGCACCCAAGTTTAGTTTTCTTCTTGTCTGAACACCTACACTTGGATCTCCTAAGATCTGCTCAGCTGGGAAGTCAGACAACTCCTTTTTACCCCTCTGAGGTGCCATATTATGCTCCTCTTAGGTCTTGTCTGATATTCTCCCTTGGTTAGTGTCAGGAGTCATTGTGCCATCATATGGTGCTGATGAGGGCTTATCAGCTGACTTGGGCTCATCATCTGTGAATCTGAATCTCATTCAATCCTTGGTACCACTACCTTAACCTTGTTGAGAGTCTTGAAGTTCAGATGACCTAAAATCTTTTGCCATAACCAGCTGACCTCTGAGGAGCTTTTAGCAACCAAGCACGAGTCAGCTGGACAACTTGCAAAATCTGCAAGATACATATTACCTCTTCTGAGGCCAGTTAGTAGCACCTGTTCATTTAAATCATTAATATCAAGAGAAGAGTTTTTAGAGAATCTTACTGAGTATCCCTTATCACAGAATTGGGACACAGACAGAAGATTGTGCATCAGCCCTTCTACATAGTTGACTTCTTCAACTCTTGTTCCTTTGATCAGTAGAGTACCAACTCCTCTGGTGACTCCAAAATTGTTGTCACCAAATACAACTCTAGGCCCATCAAGCGTCACAAAGTCCTGGAGGAGATGTTTTTCAAACGTCATATGCTTCTAGCATCCGCTATCAATGTACCATACAAGACCTTTGGCTTCTCCTCCCTCTATTGGGCTAGAGCTTGCCTGAAATTAAAACTCAGGCTTTAGGTACCCTTTCTTTGGGTCCTGATTTGTTAGTTTCTACTTTTTGGATCCACAGGTAGAGATCATCCTTATGAGGTTTAGGAGATCTCAACCTTCCACCATACTTGTCCACAAAAATCATCTCCCTCAGAGGATGTCTTCTGGGGCGATGAGTGATAACAGCAGGCTTGTAGGTGGGCTGCTCAAAAGGGTAGTTTCGGCTTGAGCCTTTGAATCACCCATATACTTTAGCCTGTGATGGCTTACCTATTTTGGTTACGTTAAATGTAACCCAGGGCTGAGGTCTGTTTCGCTTGGGCTTACTCTACTGAGATGGCCCAGGCTTATCATACCTCTGTTGATTCTGCTGAGGCTTCCTTGTCTTAGAATTGCTATGAGTAGGATGCCTCTTCTGGTCTTGAGGCTTCTGAGTTTTGGACTTATGTTGGTTATCAGCAGACTTCTGAGTTTTAGTACTCTTCTGCTCTGCTGAAACCTTGTGATCTCCAGCAGACTTCTGAGCATCAGTGCTCTTCTGTCCAGCTGGGATCTTTTCTGTCCCTCTGCTCTTTTGCCCTTCTGATACAGATGCAGGCTCAGCTGGTCCTTTGCCCTTCCGAGGATTCCTAATTAAACCACTGTCACCTTTCTTCTTCTTTTGTGGTTTGTGTTTGGGATAACCAAGACCACTTTTGTCATTCACAGTTTGTGAGGACTCAGCTATTTCATACATGGCATTTTTTGCCTTAGTCAGCTGATCCACTTTCAGCTGAAGCTGCTGTGAATTTTTAACTGTCAGTTCATTCTGCTTGAAGAGTTCATCGAACTTAGCTGTTAGCCGATTATGTTCTTCACTCAAAACAGTGTTCTCAGAAAGCAGCTTTTCTATCAGCTTCTCCTGTTCCTCACACTTTGCTATTAAGTCAGCAAACTTGCTAGCATGTGAGTCATAGGATACCACTGGTAGTCTGGCACTTTCCAAATCCTGTCTCAAGCTCTGAACTTCAGCTTTCAGAGTATAGTTCTCCTCTTGTAGCTTAGAACAAACCTTTAAGGAGGATTGGAGATCAGATAACAACTTGTGTATATCTGACTCCATAGAATAGGTAGAAGAGCAAGATGAGCTAACAGAGGGGGTAAGAGAATTTACCTCTTCTACCTTAGCCATAAGGCAGATGTCTTCCTCTGCCTCAAAATCAGATGAAGATGAGGATGAGCTGATGTCCTGCTTCTCCTCCTCTGCAAGCAGAGCTCTCTTATCAGCAAATCTGCGATCTCTGTTGATCCTCTTATCTTCTCTCTCCCTAGGTGTAAGCTGAGGACAATCATAGCTGAGATGCCCTGGCTTGTTGCAAGAATAGCACACACCATCTCCTCCTCTCTTGGGACTTGGTTCCCTCCTTCTTTCTGGGGACTTGTATCTGGTCTCCTGCTCATCTGATGGTCTTCTGGAATCAGATGACTTCTGGTATCTCCTGGAAGAATCACCCTTGTTCTTCTTCCAGTGGGATCTGTACTTTTGGAACTAGTTTGACATCTTGTCAAACTTCTTGGTCAGCAAAGCAAGCTGCTCCTTTAAGCTCATGTCCTCTGGAGTAGAGGACTTCTCTTGACTATCAACTACCGTAGAGAATGCAACATTCTTTGTAGCTGATGAAGTTGGAGTCTCATCTTCTTGGTCTTCTTCTTGAATATCGAACTCATGTGCCTTCAGATTAGATAATAGTGTATGATGACTCATTTCAGATAAGTTCTTGGTCTCCTTGATCACAGTCACCTTCACTCTCCATCTGGGAGTGAGAGATCTCAGGATTTTGTTGTTGATCTCTTTCTCCGAGTATTCTTTTCCTAGAGAGCTTGTCTTATTCAGGATGTTTGTCAGCCTCATATCAAGCTGATCAATTGACTCATCAGTCTTCATCTTGAAAGTGTCAAAGGTGTGAAGAACAGCTTGAAGCTTATTCTCATTTATCTGATCAGTCCCTTCACACATTAAGGAAAGTTTCTCCCACATCTCCTTAGTTGTCTTGCAGGTCTTGATCTTCTCGATATACTCTTTAGAGAGAGTCTCAATAATTTCTGTTCTGGCCACTTGGTCTAAGTTGAAGAGTTTTCTTTCAGCATCATTTAGTTCACTCTTCTTCTTCTCTGGCTTCCTTCTTTCGCTGATCTCTACTTCAGGAGTCTTGCCATCACTCACTGCTTCCCAGTAGAATTTAATAGGCCCTTCTTCCAGAACATCCAGCATTCTGTCATGAATAGCTCCAAGATGATTCTCCCTTCTGAACTTCCAGTAGTCATAGTCTTCAATGGAAAATTCAGGCAGCTTTCTCGTCTTGGATCCACACTTCTTGTAAGAAGCCATATCTGCAAGTGGTCAATAGAAATGGACACAAGATTTTCTAAAACGATTTTCAGGGATCTATCCAGATGACCACCAAAAGTTTTCTCAGGCTGTGGTCTTTTGGACACACATCTCTAATACCACTTGTTGGTCCCAAAGGCAGTTTTAGAAGAAAGAAACACTGATTCAAGTCTAGAAGGGGGGTTGAATAGACTGGAAAGGTTTCAATTTTTTTTCAATTTAAGACTGTTTATAAAATCAGCAGACTACCTTAAAGTGGTCTGGTTTTATATAAAGTGCGCTATGAAATTTGTGCGAAAATGTTTTTAATGAAAACCTTTTTAGTGAGTTATATGCACAGATAAGAGCAGAAAGATAAGAACACGAGACACAAGAATTTATAGTGGTTCGGACAAAAGGTCCTACTCCACTCTCCACAATCCAACTGGACTTGTGGGGCTCTCCACTAACTTCTCTCTTACTCACTCACACACTTTGAGAGTACTACTCTCTACAGATGTCTATGCTTAATAGCAGTCGACTTCTAACAGCTTCTACAAAGCTTACAAAAGATTAATATGAAAAAATGGTGTTGAGTACGAGTGAAGATTTTGACAGAGTTTCGGCAAGCTTGAACGCGTGTAGATCGATAATTGAAATCTTCACTGGTGCTCTTATTTATAGGTTCAAATCAACTAGCTGTTGGGATTGACTAGAGATCTGAAATCCCATAAATTAGGAATCAATCAATCATCCGGATTGATTGAATCTTCTTCATGATTCTCGGAAATCTTCTTGTTGCTCAATCAATCAAGTTTGTCCCCTTGATTGATTGATCTTATATTATGGGAATCTCCTCGTTTGTCGCAAGTCAACCCTAGCGTGATTCCGTAGAATCTGGGTGGAGCACAAGACTCCAGCTGATCTGTCTCCTCAGCTGGTGTATCGGTCTGCTGATACTTGGACCTCAGCTGATGTGTTGGTCTGCTGATGTGCACCTCAGCTGATGTCTTGGACTTTGTCTGGAAAAGATCCTTGGTCCTCGTCTTGTCTGCGACGTGCTCAGCTGATCTTCTGATATCAGCTGATCTGACTCCTCTGATGTTCTACTCCAGGTATTCCAGTGTCAGCTGCTCAGGTCTTCTGTCTTCTGGGAACTGCTAAGTTTTCAAAGTCTTAGCTGGTTTCTTCTCTATGATAGCTTTGGATCTTCTAGGCAGCAAGGTTGATTCCCCCTTACTAAGACCTATCTAATCCTAACTATTCATAAGCTGACTAACAGGTTCAGCTGGTCCTATTACAAGTTGATTGGTTTATCATATCATCAAAACATCGAACAAGAACATCCTAACATACCCCAACAAGGTTAAGAAGGTCGCCAACTTGCTGATAAGATGCGTCGTCAACGCTGACTAAAGTCAACATTGGAGAAGGTCGCCGAGAAGAGAAAGAAGCTCGCCCAGCTACCTGATGGCCCAAACCCAACGACTGACTATGCCTAAGAGAGAGAAGCTCGCAAGCGAGCCTCCCCTCTTGAAGCATGACTCCACCTCTACATTACTCCAGAATGACATAAGGCCATGAAGCTCGCCTGGGACTAGGGCATTGACAACGTGTATGTAAGAAGCAAGTAGATGTGTAGTAGGACAAGCTTTGTAAAGGTAGCATAGTGATGAGTTAGGCCAAGTGTCAAGGACACTTGTCAACACCTAAAGCCAATTAGGCTCACAACGTGCCAACTCACACATGCAAACCTATAAATATGTCCCTCTTGTATCTTTCTCTCTCTAAGTTTCATAATACACACATATTTTCTTACTCTAAGCTCTCAACTTTCTCTCTCTATATTCAAGCCTCAAGAACAATCTTTAATCTTTGATTATTGTTTGGTAGATTTAAGCACATAAACATCCATTAATCCACTCATTAGCAAAATCTATCAACAAGATACTGAGTTTAGATGGTGAAAAATCACCTTAGTATGGGGTGGAATGTTTGTCATAGTGCTTAAATGTTGTTAGCATCTTTCTCTTTTGTACTCTCCATATCCTCTCGATTGGTTTGGAGTAGTGAAGTTCTTTGGTTAGTGTTGTAAAGGGTTAGGAATATTGATCTCTTGTACTTCAAATTTTATATATATTAAAGATCATTTCCTATCAAAAATAAAAAATAAAAAAAATGAACATATACATGTTACTATTAAAATATGTTACTTTATTAACATATGTATGTTAATATATAAATGACTTGGTGTTACTTTTTAAAAATAGTTAAAAATATGTTACTAAAATGTAATATTTTTTTCTTATAATAACACACATTTTGCTATTACATTGAATGAAAAAATGTTATTTTTACAAAAAAAACAAGTGATATATATGTAAAAAAATAACATTTGGTCTAATTGTAACACACATTTTGCCTTAAAGTAACATACATTTACCTAAAAAGTAACATACCTGGGAGCGAAAAATCTAAAAATTGTTTTTGCGCGAGAATTTGAAAAAATTACCCAAATTCGACCCGACCCGGCTCTGGATCCGCGAATTTTAGGAATATGGTATGTTTCACACCGTGAAAAGTTTAATATAAATTTTTGTATATAAGATATTTTAAAATAGTTTTCAAGATAAACTTATAATAGAACATTTTAATACAAAACTTTATCCTACGCAATTACATTTGCTACAAAAACTTTTAACAAAAAATTTCCATTAGTAGAATGCACGAATTATCAAAAAATTTAAATAACATAGATATCTCCATTTCTTAATTTGCAAACAATTTGACAACGAGATTAATTTGGCTACGAAATAAAATTTCTAGATAAATGATTACTAACAAGCAATTTGACTACAAAAATTTACCCATAAATAATTTCTTACAAAAATTTTACAGTATTTGTAGCAGAAGAATAAAGAAGCATATATAATTTTTTAAAAAAAAAATTGTGGATGATTTCGTAGGCAAGCCCCATTATATGAATTTTATTTTCAGAAAATTTTGTAGTCTTATAGACAAAGTCTGTTGGTAATGCTTTATTTTGTTGTAGTTGATACTTTAAATTATTTTTTAAAGATTGGATATTTTGAATAAATATTATTATAAAATATTTTTATTGTTATATGTGTATAGTAAATTTTTTTAATAATTATTATATTTTAAAAAAATTGCATGGACAATATCACCACAAAATATTTCATGTTCCAAATTACACCATTTCATTGCAAAGAACCCCACTTTTCCCATCATTAGTCATACATGTTCAATTAATAAAATATTTTTCATGGAAATCTGTGCACTAAATTTCTGTATGTGTGCTGTCAAAATTTTCTCCTTTTTCAATATAAAATTTATTAAATCTTATTTTATTTTTGAATTCATATTTAATTTTTTTTAAAGATTCCAT
Organism: Prunella vulgaris; assembly: GCA_026898435.1. Taxonomy (NCBI): domain Eukaryota; kingdom Viridiplantae; phylum Streptophyta; class Magnoliopsida; order Lamiales; family Lamiaceae; genus Prunella; species Prunella vulgaris. The sequence continues at coordinate 12,282 of JAPKLY010002009.1, read as the reverse complement.
TTTTTTAATTTATTACTCCCTCTGTCCCAGAAGACATTGCTGTGTCTTTTTGGCACGGGGTTTAAGAAAAAGGTATAAAAGGTACATTTTTATGAATATTATATGTGTGTTGTGAGAGTGGAGTTTATTAAATAGTTTCCACTTTTGGATATGCAAACTTTTTGTGGGACAGACCAAAATAGAAAGTATGCAATGTCTTTTGGGACGGAGGGAGTATTTTTTTATTATTATATTTTCAACTGCTGCTGCCGGTGAAACTCTTGGAGCAGAGCGATAGTTCGCTCTAGCTCGTCCGAGTTTTGGAGTAGAGATTGGACCGCCTGATCTAGCCCATCTTGTTTAGTGGTTTGGGCGCGCCCCTGGGCGGTAGCTCACCTAGGAGCTCGCTGGTGGGAGGACTCCCCGTCAGCATGGTTTCGTCGGGATCCTGTTTCCTTCCATCTTCTCGTAGTTGACGAAGTACGGGTGTTATCTCTTGACATTTTGTTCCAGTGAGGGTAGTTCGTCTTCAAATTTTTCCAGCAAAGGTAAGGTAAGCAAAAAATCTTTCTAGCCTTGCATGCAAGTGATTTGTCCAGAATCTGGTTTAATTACAAACACACGTGCGTTTAGAATTTTTTACTTCCTTGGTTTTTGTTCACAACCTTCAGGAAAATAGGGATTTATGTGTATCTTCAAATCTTCAAACTGTTCTTCAAGTTTTTCAAGAACACCTTCAAGAATTTCTCACTTTTTCTCTCATATTTTATGATCGGAGGTTCGGGGCCCTCCTTCTATCGCAAAATTATTGGAAGAATTTACTAATGATTGTGTTTATGTGGCTAATTATCTTGAGAATCCTTCCAAACAATAATCAAAGATGATTTTATGAGAGTAAATAGCATATAGAGAAAGTAGTGAGAAGTATATTTTGGATAATATGAATTTAGAGAGAGAAAATGGATACAAGAGATCTATTTATAGGTATGCATGTATTGAGGTAGCACTTATTAAGCTTACTTAGCTTAATATACTGACAAGTGTCCTTAACACTTGTCAGCTTGTCCACTATTATGCACTAATTACACTGCTATTGATCTACTACATCACTATTAGCAATCAACGCAGCTATTGACCTCAACCCTAGACGTGGGCAAGCTTCTCTGCCTTGGGTTATTCCTTGATGCGATGCTTGTAGTAGGATTGATCTCTTGTCTCCAGCTTTGGGTGAGCTACTAGGCGAGCTACTGGCGAGCTCCTTCTCTCTCCGTTGTGTTGACTGGTCAAAGGGTGGTGACGTGGCTCTAGCAACCTAGGGCGAGCTGGGGGCGAGCTACCTAGCCTTGAGCTTTTAATTAAGCTGATTCACCCAGAGTAGCTGGCCTTAGTTCGCCTATCAACAATAAACATACGAAACTTATTGCCAAACGTTAATATTAGGTTATATTGTCTGCTAAATTTTACTGCTTTTAGGCCTACAGTTCATTTACTACCAAAAAAAATTATGTAGAATTTTTTTAATATAGCTATGAAATGTCAAACAAAAAATAGTTACGTCCTTAAATTGTATTAGGGATTACATATAAAATGCCCTCAAATTTTTTAATACTATAAGTTTCTTCATTCCTCAACCTACAAATAATTTGTCTAGAAAATAAAATTTACAGTTACAAGCAATTTACCTACAAAAATTACCTTCAAACAACTTTTGTAAATGATTAGAAAATATTGTAGGCAAATCATAGCAATGCTCAATATTTAAGAATGAAATTTTTTATTAAAACTTTCGTAGTCATATTGAAAACGTTTCTTTTCTAGGCAGTTCTTTATTTTCTTATAGCAATTTACTAGTACATATTACTCTCTAATTATTTTATTACTGTGTTCTTCGCGTTCTTTATTTCGTAACACATTACTAGAGTGATTGCTCTAGATTTAAGAACTTTGCTGTCATTCCTGGCAGTGAAAAAAAATTAAGTAGATTAAGTGAAAAGGTTTTTATATTACTAAGAGAGAATTTACTGAACTTGCTCGTGATGACAATAACTACTTGACTTGGGCTTCTAATTTTGAGATTTACTCAATTTCATCTGATTTAAATGAAATAATTGTACAAGGTTATAAATTCGATGCTACAAAGAAAATACAAGAATGAGTTGGGGTTAAAAACTTATAATCTAATCGTCTAGTTGATTTCATGATTATAAGTTCATTACATTATTTATTCTTAGACACTACATCAATCAAGACCTAACAAAAATGAATATCTTACTAATATGAATAATCAACTAATTTGAACATGATCAACTAATTAATTAACTAATTAGATTCAACAAAATTATCATCTAATTCAAAGATGAACAACTAAACATTAATCAACTAAGGATCCGTTTACTTTAAAAATAAGGATTACATGTGATATGATTAGATGGGATGAGATGAGAGGTTAAAAGTAGTTTTTTAATTTTATTTTTTGTTTACTTTGGTTTATGTAATATTATTAAACTTTTTAAATTAATGTTAAATTAATATATAAAAAAGTTATTGACTAAAATATCCTTCTTAAATCAAGTCAAATTATTTCGTCTAAAATATTTAAAATTCATTCATCTCTCTCCTCTTTACCTTTCTGCATTTCATGCCATAATCGCCTACTTCCAATCAATAATTGGAAAATTGAGTTGGAATTAATAATATTAGCGCAGAACATGTCAAAATTTGATATTAGAGCAGAACATTAAAATCCATTGGACGATTAATAATATCATGATAATCAGGAGCTTTCTTTCTCGTTACAGGCTTCAGAAATAGGTAGGATATTTCTTTCCTATCCTTAAGTGCATCCACAATGATTTCCAAGACATTTGATAAACCAACCTGTGATTGGTTTTTCAGAAAGCTTAGAATTTCCATGACGACACTACAACATAAATGACATTATGTAACATCAAGAAAGTGTTACTTAATATATATAAAGTGTTATCTATTATAAATAGATAACAATTTTTTAGCGTTGCACTTGCTCGTGTAACTTAAACTCTAAGGTAACATTTTTTTTACTTTTCGTATCACTTTAAAAAAAAAACGTAACGTTTGATATGTAATACCTATTAAATGTTACATATGAACTATAGGTAACACTTGTTGTAAAGAAAAAAAAAATTGCAATTCCTAGGATTTGATCCTTGTACCTCTTGAATTTTATATTCCAAGACATACCATCTTGGCTAGTACATTATATTTATCATATTTTGGACATCAATTTTATTTAACTCATTAACAATTTTTTTACTTATTCATTTTTCTTGTTCATCAATGGTGAATATTAACACATATTAATAGTAAATATTAGTGAACCAAATTATTTCCTACCTATATTTCATTCAAAAGTTCTATTAATGATATAATTATATCTAAAAATATATAAATTTTATGAAGTTTATAGTTGCATAATTAAAATATATATTTAATATGTAATAAATTGTTTTAAATTATAGATAAATTTTATGTATATAAATTTTTATAAATATATATATTAAAATTATTTATTAAGATATCTACTAAAAAAATATAATAAATTAATATAGACTAAGGCATGTTTATATATGACTAATATTTTTTTATACTTACTAATTGGAGTATATTTTATATAAGTAGATATATATATAAATAATAATATCAAGTGTTACAAAAATATATATGTTACACATGTAAAAGTATTATCTAAAAATGTTACACATGCTAAAGTGTTACGTAGAAAATGTTACCTTTAAAAAAATGTTACCTAATAAGTGTTACCTATTTGAAAGTGTTACCTAGAAGTGTTACTTTTGTAAAAGTGTTACCTAAAGAGTGTTACGTATTTAAAAGTGTTACCTAAAAAGTGTAACTTATTTAAAAGTGTTGCATGTAAGTGTTACAGATTTATAAAATGTTACATAAAGTGTTACATAATATATAAATTAAAAATATGTTACCATAATGTGTTACATAAGCTAAAAGTATTACAATAAAGCGTTACATAAAGTCAATTATGTTGTAGTGCGAGAAACTAGTAAAATAAATGATGCCCCGTCTAAAATGTGTAATTGGATAATTGTCAAATTTTTAAAAAAAGAAAAAGAAAGAAAGCAAAGCATGTCCATGATAACCTACACATTAATGTCAACCACAGTTTTGGATAACAATTGGAATTTTCGATTGATTGAGGGGTTTTGGAAGGGATGTCGAATTTACTTTTCTCTGGTTCCAAAAACTTTCTTGTGACCTTGAAAATCAAGATCTACTACTTTGTTATGCATCATCCATAGCTTTCTTTGACAGCAGTATGTTTGTTTTTACCTAATCTGTAGTACTTTAGATATGCTAACCTATCGCTTAATCGTGATGGAGGGTTTAATGTGAGGAAAAAAATAGGAAAAGTTGTTATAGAAAAATGGTAGTTTTGTCTTTAAAAAAATGAATGATAGTTTTGTAATTACTTGTCTCATCCCACATTTAAATATTTTATCACACCTATGTTGGTGTGATTTGTTATGTAAGCAGTTACGGAAATTTTCGGATTATCCCTGGGTCAAGGGATTTAATTAAAAAAAATATCACTTAAAGTAAATAATAAATAATGTTAGATATTTAATTCTTATCCAACATTATCAATGGAAACACACCCTAACAAAACTCAACAAACCAATCAAATAATCCTAATGAGCTAAGTAACTAGATTCAACAAAATACATAAACTTACTCCACGATTTAGTAACTATATTTATACGTGCTCAACTATTTTAAACAATATATAAACATGCATATCTAATTAAATATATAATCATGCACGTCTAATTAAATAATAAATATAAAAAAAGCATTTGAACGGTTAAAATTAATAAAATTTACGATTATGTTTAGAGAATGATGAAAGAAACACTTTAACTAAAGCAAATTTTCGACAATGGGACATCAGTGGCAGTGGTCCTTCTCCCTCATTCTTTCCCATGGAAATGGAAAAATAGGGTTTGTTATTTTAAAAGCCAAAAAAAAAAAAAATTAGCGACCGCCACAAGTGGTCACTAAACCACCCCTAAAAGAGTGATTGTGGTCGCAACATTCATTTTTAAAAACAACAATTAACTGTCAGTCACTAATTTTTCAATCATATTAATACATGTAACAGTTTTTAAGAGTTGGGTCAAAGAGTCAAACAGACAATCGCTAAAATAAAATTTAAAATTTAAAACTGCATAAGAAGACTCTAATTTATCGATTTAGGTATAAGTTGCGAATATAAATAAACGATCGTCTAGGCGGTCACAAATTGTGATAGATGCCTAAAGCGATCGTTAACTCTATGTGATTGATTAGTGACCGGTTTCTTCGATGGTCGTTAATTTTTTCATAAGACGACTGGTCATAATTTGCTATAAATCAATCTCTAATTCATCAAATTAGAGACTAATTTTATGGCAATCCCTAATACATGAGTTTTTTTGTAGTATTATAATATTCTCTCTGTCCCGAGAGAATTTACATACTTTCTTTATCTGATTGTCTCACACTAATTTGTGTACGATTAAAAAATAAAATATCGATTTACGTGTATATTTACAAAACTATAAATATATTTACTAATATATTACTATTTTTTACTTAAAAATACTATATTTTAGAATAACGTAAAATTTCAAAGATACAAATTTCACTGGGGGGAGTACTACATTAGAGGTTTTATTTTATATTAATTATTTCTCTTTTGTTTGTATATCTTTTCTTGTTACAACTAAGACGTATAGTCTTGAATACAATTATACACTTATCACTAGATTGTAGATTGAGATTTACATTAAAAACGTCTAAAGAAAAATTATTGAACGATATGGAGTTTTTACTTTTACAAATTTCGTAATTGGTATATAAATATCTAATTAATTCTGGGGATTTAATGGCAAATAATTTGATCAAGTTTGCATTGACCATAGATATATCTTGACTCGACTCAGTCTGACTTTTGAGTTTTGACTCTTCATATGGCACAAAAAGTATATATATATATATATCTATCTGTGTCGTGAAAAAGATCCATAGCTATACTACTGATATAATCTATATCCCCGAAATTCCTTCACTTAATAGTAATTTCCACCATATTACTCAAAGTAATAATGGTATTGTTAATATTGGTTTTCATAATAACCAAAGAAGAAATTCTTCTTATACTAGATCTATGTCTGGTTACACTCTGTTTTCTCCTCTTGATTATGAAATCAATATTCCTTCTACTTCAAGAGTTTCTACTTCTTCTTTAAAAGAAGAAAAGTTTTATCAAAACAATGATTTTGAAAATGAGAATATTATTGTTAATAAAAACAATATTGTTCATAGTGAAAAACTTCCCGAAACAATTTCTAGATTATATCAGTAGTATAGCTATGGATCTTTTTCACGACACAGATTGGAAATTACTGAGGACATCTATAGTCTATGAGTTAATGATTTCTCCGTATTGTATCAATAGTGTCTCACGGACCTTTTCCAAAACAAACTGGCCTAAGTATTCAAGAATCTATGAATTAACCTGAAAAGAGGATTTATGCCCACAAACGCCTGCGCCTTCACTCGGCATAACGGCTAAAACGCTACCCCACACGGTTAACTCATAAACCAGAAAACTCAGTCCAGCATGTTTAAACCTTAAAGACATATCTTGATACCATATGTTCTAAAATGAAGGTGTTTTGGAATACATTTTATTGAGCTCATCAGAATCCATGGGCAAAAATCCTTTTTTAGAATCCATGAGCTCTAAATACAAAGTAAGATTTATAGATCCCACCAGCCTTTAAGTTGTCCTGTAAAACCAACAGTAATGGCTTAAAACAAAACAAAATATTTTATTTTGTTCCTTGGTTTATGAAAACCTTTTATATTGATCAAATTTCTACAATAGAAAGATCCTATAAAATTATTTCTTCAGGAGATATTCGGAAATCCGTCTATCCTCCTAATATTCCTTTCCAAATTGAAAAGGAAGGAAAAACTTTAAATTTTTCTCTTTTTTCAACAATTATTGAAAAAGATGTTTTACACAATATTTCTGAGATTTTTAAGCAAAATAATTTTTGCAATCTTTCTCTTCAAATTCTTAGTGAAGAAATTGCTTCACTACATGAGAAAATTGATTCTCTTATTTTTCAAAGCATTGAATTTGGTGATAAATTTCCTAATGTCATAACTGATAAAACTCAGTTACAAAGATTTTTAGGAAGTCTTAATTATGTTTCTTCCTATATTAAAAATATAGCCAAAGATACTGCTATCTTATATGATAGGTTAAAGAAGAATCCTGCTCCTTGGAGTGATAATCACACTCAAGCAGTTATTAGAATAAAAGAAAAATTAAAGCATATTCCCTTTGAGAGGCTCATCAAGATCAAGATTTTTAATCTTGTCTTTTGCATAGCACTGGTTAGCATAGTGACCAGTGTAACGCCCCAGTTTTCCAAAATGCAATTTCGTCATTCTAGAAACCCGAGTCATCACTTAGTGACTGAAAATCTATACTATTTTTTTTCCTTCAAAAATAAAACACTTTTAATGACATTAAATAGATAGCGGAAGCATATGTTTTGTTAAAAGAATACATGTACAGCGGAAAGACAAATTTTATTTTTGTTATAAAAGACGCGGTGGCCATTTTGATGATTTACTATGCTAGGATCTTTATAAAAAGTTTGGCACAAAATAGACAACAAGATAACTATCATTCATTATCATCCAGAAATTTTATAACTGTTCTTCACTTTGGCATATTTCTAAAGTCGTAATAAGAGTTATCATCCTTAACTCCTTTTCTTTTGATGCGTGATAAAATACCAATACAGGAAACCGTATCACTCTTCCACTGGCACGAACTCCACCTCGTCATATCCTGAAAAAGATTTATAAATAGGGGGGATGAGATTTGAATTCTCAGTGTGGGCGACCTGTACGCTACTATACAGACTTGTAGTACGCAAACGTATTATTTTTGTAAAACATTTTTCATAGCTACAAAGGCTCATCATTCATCATATAGCCCTCAGGCTCTGTCCACCGTGGCGCCTAGCTACACAAGCCAGACCACTACATATCATTTGAGATACTTTTAATCATATAGCCCACAGGCTCTGTCCACCGTGGAGCCTAGCTACACAAGCCAGACCACTACATATCATTTGAGATATAGCCCTGAGGCTCTGTCCACCGCGGCGCCTAGCTACACAAGCCAGACCACTACATATCATTTGAGATACTTCGCCCGTAGGCATTTGGGTAATAACCTCGTAACTGGACCCGTAGGTCAAAACATATTTTCATCTGCATGCACCAACAGTCCATATAATATTCAAGGCAATACAGTAAATGCCACCCACCTTAAACGCTTTCCTTTTGTAAAAACAATCACCGTTCTTTTCACCTAGAAATCCTCGTCACCATTCTCGCACTTACACCTAGCACCATTCGTTACGTTTCAGTTATTGATGTCTTAGAAATTCTTTTAGATTTTATACAAGTTTGTCCGGAAGGGGACTTTTGAGCACTTAAAGTCTTATTCTCTTTATTCTTATCACTTAAGAAAACATATACTCATAAATTCAAACAAGAGAATATAACATTTTAAAATTAGGAAGAAAACTTTATGTACTAGACATAGCAGGAAAACATGATGTTCTAAACATAGCAAGGAAACATAATATCCTAAACTTTGCAAGAAAATATAATATTCTAAACTTGAAGAGTATATAGCACATAACATCTTAAAGTAGAAGAACATGTAGTATTTTAATGTCCTAAACTTTAAATAAAAAGAACATATAGCACGCAATTTACTAAGGTTTTAAACTTGCAATAATTAGTGTCCTAAACCTTTAAATGATAAACATATCATCATAAAATTAGAATAATGAGTTCAAAATCATGCAAACAAAATTTCATACATAGCATTTTAGAACTTCATATCACTATCACATCATGCTCATCAAATATGATCTATTTTAGAAAGAAACAATTTGAAAAGAAATACCTTTTATTTTCTATTCTTAAGTATTTTCTAAACACATTTTAATACAACCAAAAATCACAAAATTAGGATAATGAGATCATAATTAGGTTTATACCACCCAAAATTTGTGGCAATTCATTTTGTAAGTGAAAATTTTATGTTTTGGATCATGTTTAGAAAGAGGACAATGATTTTCTTAGGTTTCCATAGAAAGTTCCAACATCACGACCTTAACAAAAATAATTTTTCGTAAATATTTAGGCTAGTTAAAAAACTTTGAAATAAATCATGGAGATCCCTAAGTTCACGTAGTATTTAATAGTTTATTTCAAAAATGTTGTGCTTGAGCCGATTTTTCTCAAAAATCCAAAGAATTCCAAATTTGGGGACTTCTCAAGGCAAACAAGAAAATATAGTCCTTAATCTAAAATCAACACCAAACATCATGCCATTCACTTAAATCATGCATTAAAATAGCATTTATCAACAAATAGCCTTCACTAAACATAGAATTTAGACTAGTTTTATCATGGAAAACATTTACTCGACTTCTAACAAGAAGGTAACACATGAGTAACAATATTCAAGTAGGGCAGTTTGCATTTTGGACTACACTCATACAAACTTTGAGCATTTTATAAAAATATCAAAACTCACCCAAAAATCATGAAATTTTTACAGTAACTACATCATCAAGTCTAGTTCACAATAAAATTTATTTCATGTAATTTGGTTTAGGAAAATATGTGTTTTAGGCTTGTTTTCAAAACATGGCAGATTGTTCCAGAAATTCCAGAAACTGTGCAACTTTCGAAATAATTTTGGTAAAAATATTTAAACACCTCTAAAAATCAAGAAATAAATCATGAAGGTACTAAACCTCATGTAGTATTTTACCAAAATTTTAAAAATATTTTTCCATGAACTGATTACTCCCAGAAAATCCATAATTTCGAAATAAGGAGCATTTTGTCACACGTTCGTAGAAAATTCATAACTTATTAACGAAAACTCCAAAAATGCTCAAACTAGATTCAAATGAAAGATAACTTGATCTATTTTCCTACCATATAAAGATAATCCAAAAATATATAACACATGAGTTCCGAATCCTGTAAGAAATCCGAGGTCAGTGTATAGAGTGTGTGGTTTGTGTGCATGCTTTCACTTACATTTTCTATTCCATAACTACCATGCCACCAACATTTTAACACCTTCAAAAACATCATCCAAGACTTCATTTATCATGCATTTGAACATTAAAAAGTGACAAAGTCCTAAGGTTTCATGGTATCTAAAAATATGGAACAATAAACACACATAGCTTACATACACATGCAAGAAAACCAAATGTTTTGAGTTGGGGTTTTACAACCTTTGGAGCCTTTTTCTTGTTAATAAAAGAAGCTTTATTTGTCCCATGACCCTTAAGCTTGTAGGAATGAAGCACCCCTTGGAGGAATACTTTGATTTTGAGCTAAAACAAGGCAATAGAGTAAGTTAGGAAAAATAGAGAGGAAAACATGAACTTAAAGAGAGAAGGAGAGATGGAGACCTTATTTTTTTCTTGTTGTTGGCTTCAAAACTTCAATACAACTTCATAGACGACTTTATACATGAGAATTAAAGCTTCTTATGGTTGAAAATGGGAGAAGAAAATTTCCTTCTCCCTTGAAATGATAATGGCCGAAAGTTGTAAGTGAAGGGGGAACGAGATGATTTGCTTGTTTTCTTTCATTGGTTTCTTATCAAATGAAGGAAGAGTATCAAGATAATGCATATATAGAGGTAAATTCTTGTCTTGGCTGAATTTGAGTGTGTAAGAGAGGGTAGGAGAAGTCAAGGGTAGGTATGAAAAGTTGGGGAGTAGGAAAAGAAAGCATGGTTCCTTAATTTAGGGGTATGGGAGGTTTTGACCCAATTTTCTTCAAACAATCAGATTGGTTTCGGTCATGGGGGTATTTAGGAGGGGAATTTGAGTTCTAACTGTATTTTGGGACGCGATATGGTTTTCGGTGTTGAAATCGGATATTATTCGGTTGCGTTTTGGGCTCCGAAAATTAATATTTTGATCGTTTTGGCACACAGAATTTTTATATCTTGTATTTATTAATCAAAAATTGTATTTAACTCATTTTACAAATTAAGTCTTGATTAGGAACTGTAATTACTCGCCGGATTGACGATTTTTTAAATTTAGGGTTTTCGGTTCGACATTTGGCAACAAACGTCTAAATTTTTGTTTAATAATTCTTTTAAACTTAAAGCCCTTTAAAAGCCTATTTAGGACCTTATCTTACTCATTCCATCGATATATTTAAGTCCGATTCACAGTTACGGTGCTAGGAGTGCTTCCGGTTCTGGGT
>JAPKLY010002008.1:0-30905 GCA_026898435.1 Prunella vulgaris | reverse complement strand
TCAATTGATACTGAAATGCAACAATGGTTCATGTTTTTCGTGAAATCAAAAATTCAACATCTGAATCAATATTTTCAGAAAACTGAAAATAACCCAAAATCGAGCCCTACCTGTGTCCGCCCTACGCGACGGCGCTCTCTGAGCTGCTGCGACACCGACGACGGCGACGCCCTTGAGCGACACGCCCGCGGTGACGAGTCCTCGCGACGGTACGATGCCGGAATTGCTACGGCTTTTTCCGATGCGCATCGCAGATCCCCTGAAGCGGACCGCGATGGCACTGCACGTACACCGGCGGCTATGCGCCGCGATGAATCTACTCCGGCGACGGACCCCTGTGGGCGATGGTGGCACTGCACAACGCGCGACGACCCCCCCATCTGTTTCCGCGACTGAGCGCAACCGGCACTGAGCTGCGACGGAGCTGTGCACCAACACGGTGGTGACTCCGCGCCCTCGGTGGCCACTGTGCGATGAACGTCGATGGTGCCTGTACACGGTGCTCCGCCTTGCGCGACGAACGGCGGTGGCCCCTGAAGGGCTGTGCAATTACGGCGCTGACCGCCCGCACGACGGCGCCTCCGGCGAGTAGCGAAGAAATCGCGCCGATGACGCCTAACTTGCGCACTGCGAGAAACGGACGGCGGAAAATCCGCCCACGATTCCAGCCACGTTCTGTTCATTTTTTTTTATTAACTAAAATATCTTGACCCTTTCAATGAAACCCTAATTGCCAACATGGGTTATGTTACTTGGGCTGGTTTTTAATCCAAATGGGCTTTGACCCCTCTTTTTGGGCACTCTTGGGCTGTGCCCTTATTTTCCTTATACACCAAAAATGGGCCTGTTTACTAATTGGGCCGAACCCCTTATTAATAAATAAATTACTTGGGCCATTTTTTTTAATTGATTGGGCATTTTATTTAGTTGATCCTAATTAATTTGGATCCTAAAAATTATTTTTGGGCCCGTTGTCCCATTAATAAAAATTCATAATGGTATTATGAAGCTCAAATCATCAAAAATTTTTTAAGGCCTTATTCAATAATTATTTTTGGGTTCAAGTCCCATTAATAAATATCTCATAAAAGTCATACACCCAAAAATATCAATACCCCCTATAATTAATTATTAATTTTTGTCTTAGCATTTTTATGATTGAGCCTTAATTATTAAATGCTACAAACAAATAATTTTTAATAAATTTCCATTTATTAATTTTTGTAGCAAAAATATGTCAAACATCACTAAATGTGAATTCGATTAATTGGCACTTGATTGCCATAACTATTTGACATGGGCTCTCAACGTTGAAACTCACCTTGTCTCTAAAGACCTTACCGACACAACTAGACAACCATCTAAATCCACTCCTGCCCAGATGGCACAAGCTCTAATTTTCTTAAGGCATCATCTTCACAAAGATCTTAAGAACGAATACCTCACTGAAAAAGATCAATCGACGTTATGGAAATCCCTCCAGGATCAATTCCAACAACAACTCGATGTGATCCTCCCCGAAACCAGACATGAATGGATAACACTTCGTTTCCAAAACTTCAAGTCTGTACCCGAGTACAACTCTGCCCTACATCGCATAGTTTCTCAGCTTAAGCTGTGTAAAGAAACAATAACTGATTATCAGTTAATTGAAAAAAAAAAAACTCTTTCCACTTTCCACGCTATTAATCTTGTACTCCAGCTGCAGTACAGGGCCAAAGAGTATCAATCACACTCCGAGCTCATTTCTGCACTTTTAGTTGCAGAAAAGCACAACCAATTGTTGATGAAAAATCACAATATTAGACTGGTTGGCTCACAAGCTGTGCCTGAAGCACATGCTACTCGGAGGAACTCTAAAGGCCATAAACGTGGAAAAGGAAATGAGGTGAGTGGGGGATGCGGATCGACCCGAAGTCGAGGTCGTGGTAGGGAAAGAGGTAGAGGTCGCAACAATGCACAATCTAGTGCAACTGATAATAATGCACCTCAAGATCAACTATCGAGCTCATGTGCACAGAACAAACAAGTCCGTCACAAGTGTGGATGCGACGACCATTGGTCTCGCTCGTGTCATATACCAAAACATTTGGTGGAGGCGTATCAACGTATGCTAAAAGACAAAAATGGGAAGACTCATCACGGTGGGACATACCACACCGACTTGCCCAAAGTAGGTTTTGTCATAGACAAAGGATGACCTCTTGGGTGAACATATGACTATTGACTACATAATTTAATACGTTCTTGATAAAGTAGGACCTAAGTGATCCCTTGTGCGGCTGATCAATCAGCGTCTGTAATCTTGGCTCTCCTTAGCATTCCTCATATCTAAACGTATCCAAACATACACTTAAGTGCTTATGGAGATTAATGTTTTGTGCTTAGTAGATAGTGCTACTACACATACTATCTTAAAAGATAGACAATTTTTCCAAATATTAACCGAAAAGAAAGGAAGTGTCACTACTATTTCCGATGACGACATACAAATCATTGGCTCCGGAACAGCCTCGATCATTCTACTTATGGGTACCGAGCTGATAATCGAAAATGCTTTATTGTATCCACAATCAAAGCGTACCCTCCTCAGTTTCAAAGACATTCGACAGAATGGCTATCACATTGAGACAAATACTGAGGATAATAGTGAATATCTGTTAATGACTCACTATTTAAAATTGTCGTAAACACATCGTCGAAAAACTTCCATCTTTTTCGTCTGGCTTGTATTACACATACATCAGACCCTCAAATCTCCATATAGCTCTTAATCTAAAATTTAATGATCCAAATTCTTTCAAACTATGGCATAAGCGGTTAAAACATCCAGAACAATCCATGATGCGTCGGATTCTATGTAATTCATCTGGCCATAACATAACACACAACAGAATCCCTTCTGTTAATGAATACATATGTGATGCTTGCACAATGGGTAAACTCATAATTTGTCCTTCTAGTAGTAAAGTAAGAACTAAATCTCCTAAATTCCTTGAGCGGATTAAAGGAGATATTTGTGGACCAATACATCCAGCATCTGGACCATTTCAGTATTTTATGGTCCTAATAGATGCATCCACTCGGTGGACTTATGTAACGATGCTATCCACTCGCAATACTGCTTTTGCAAAGCTTATTGCACAGATCATCCTATTGAGATCTCAATTCCCAGATCATCCTATTAAATCCATTCGTATGGACAATGCCGGTGAATTCACCTCTAATGCATTCGATGATTTTTGCATGGCACTGGGAATCAAAGTGGAGCATTCGGTCCCTCATGTTCATACTCAAAATGGTCTAGCTGAATCATTAATTAGACGTCTTAAATTAATCGCTAGATCACTACTACAAAAAACGAACTTACCTGTTTCATGTTGGGGGCATGCAATCTTATATGCATCATCACTAATCCAATTCCGACCAACTGCATATCATGAATATTCCCCTATTCAACTCGTGCGTGGAAATGAACCTAACATTTCCCATCTGCGAACATTCGATTGTGCAGTGTATGTTCCAATACCACCACCTAAGCGAACATCTATGGGCCCACAAAGAAAACTCGGTATTTACATCAATTTTGTATCTCTCACAATACTTAAATACCTCGAGCCTTTAACTGGGGATCAGTTTACAACCCGTTTCGCTGACTGCACATTCGACGAAGATCTATTTCCGGCCTTAGGGGGAGAGAAAAATACCACAATTAATAAATGCCGTGAAATTATGTGGAACACAAAAGATCTTCAATACTTAGGCCCACACACTAGTCAAACTTGAACCAAAAGTTCAAAAGAAAATAAACTTGCAATAATCAGCAAGTAATCTGCCAGATGCATTATCAAATGCATTACTGATTATAAATGAAGTGACTGTGAATAGTTAAGGATGCCCCTATACGCCAGAAGCGTAATGAACCTCCTTACACAAAACCATGGTATATTAATGTTAATAATATATTCAGTTACTCATGAAATCTCCTGAAGAGATTCGTCCCGAAGACGAGAAATCCTAGTAAAAAGCACGTGCACATAGCAATCAAAATACTAGGATGCGGAACACCCAGATCAATGGGAAATGATCAAGATCTGGTTTACATGAATCTTAAATAAACACAGGAGACAAACATATCACTGTTAAACATATTCGTACCCATAGTTGCTCTTTCTAAAATCTGGTACCAGTATCTAAATTTGATTAGATGCAATGGAAAGAAGCAAATATGGAAGAGCTAGACTCGCAAAATAAACTGTTTTGTTCTATCGTACATACCCCCTAAACATTTTATCCCTGAAGGATATAAATGTGTATTAATACGAAACAAAATGAAGTTGAGAGATACAAAGCGAGATTAACAGCTTAAGGGTTTTTCGCAGTGACCCATTATTAAGTTTGATGTGATCAAACAAATTCTCCTGTTGTGAATATTATAAAGTTTCGCCATATATTATTGGCAGTTAAACGCAGTTAATGGACATAATTACCGCATACTTATACGGATCATTAGATTCTGACATCTATATGAAAATCCCTGATGGATTAACTATTCCCCAAATGAGGAATAACGAACATCGTAGTATGTTCAGCATTAAGTTGCAAAGCTCGTTATATGGCTTAAAACAGTCAAGTCGTATGTGGTATAATCGACTAAGTGAATTCCTCCTGAAGAAGGAATACGTAAATAACGAGGCTTTTCCTTGTGTCTTTACTAAGAAATCCCTTAATGGTTTTTGCATCATCTCGGTGTATGTGGATGATCTAAACATTATCGGAACAAGGAAAGAGATTGAAGAAGCAAGTTCAATCTTAAAAACTGAATTTGAAATGAAAACTTTGGGTAAAACCAAGTTATGTCTCGGTCTGCAGATCGAGCATTTCCCCGAAGGAATACTGATACACCAATCAGCTTACCTAAACAAAGTGTTGGAGAGATTCCATATGGATAAATCTCATCCTTTAAGCATTCCAATGGTTGTCCGTTCCCTTTATTTGGAAAAGGACCCATTTAGACCTAAAGAAGTTACCGAAGAGCTATTGGAACCTGAAGTTCCGTATCTAAGTGCAATTGGTGCACTGCTCTATCTTGCAAACTACACTAGGCCCGATATTGCCTTTGCAGTCAATCTACTTGCAAGGTTCAGTGCCTCCCCTACGAGGAGACATTGGAATGGTGTGAAACATATCTTACGATATCTTCAAGGTTCTCAAGATCTTGGTCTTTTCTGTCAAAGAAACCAAGACAAAACACTTATAGATTATGCTGATGTTGGTTATCTATCTGATCCCCATAATGCAAAATCGCAAATGGGTTATGTTTTCCTCTGTGGTGGAACAGCCATTTCATGGAGATCTGTCAAATAAACTTTGGTGACCACATCGTCAAACCACTCAGAGATCATAGCTCTGTACGAAACTGCACGAGAATGTGTGTGGTTAAAGTCCCTTATAAAACACATTCACGATTCGTGTGGTATCCCTTCTATTGACTTAAGCCCATCAATTATCTATGAAGATAATGCTGCATGTATTGCACAAATGAGCAACGGCTATGTCAAAGGGAACTTGACGAAGCATATATCCCCAAAATTCTTTTATCCTCACGAACTCCAGAAGAGTGGTGAGATCATGATAAAACAAGTACGCTCAAGTGACAATCTAGCTGATTTGTTCACTAAATCCCTTCTCACAACGACTTTTGAAAAGTACGTACATGAAATCGGGATGCGTCGACTTGGAAGGTTGTAATCTTCAGGGGGAGTATCAAATGTTAAACAATCCTGATGATTGTATCCTCGAGGCCATTTGTAATACTCCACTTGGTAGCACTTGCATTCTTCCTTGTCATTATTATGTCCAAGGGGGAGTGTTATAATATATTCCTAATATATTATATATATATGGACATAATAAAATATTATGTATTCTATTTATACTTATCATTCCTATGTATTCTGTAATCCATATCATTGAAAACGACAGTTTCATATTATACTATCTCCTAGCTTGGTCGCCCCCAGACGTAGTCACTCCGTGACGAACTGGGTCATCAATACTGTGTCTTTTACTTTACGCTTTCCTCTCAAGATTACAACATAATGAATGCATGTTGGGCAAGACGGTCGGTGCGAGGTTGAATAACTACCGAGAAAGGTTATTTATTATTTTCTTTAGTTTATTATGATTATTGTCAAATTACTTTAATTTATGTAGATTTATTAATAATAATAATAATAAGTTATAATACTTTACCTTTTTCTAAAGGTTAATACCCTAAAAAATGTCTCCAGTACAACTAGAGGGATCACGGAGGAGCACATGGAGGCTGAAGATTGCAACTTAAACATGATCTCCGATGCTAAGATATTTGGAAAATTAATTAATTTTTTAGGATAATATCTTATAGGTGTTTGCAAAATTAGAAACACTATCTTTTTAGATTTATAGAATAGGAGATTATCTTTACTATCTTTTATATTTGGCAAATTTAGACAAAATTTTATAAAATGTAGGGCAGATAAAGTACAATTTATTTGACCAAACAAATGGAATTTAACCTAAATTTGCAACATAAGATAGTATTTTATTTTAATCCTAATTTTGCAAGTTTATAAAAATAATATCCTAATTTTTCATGCTCATAAAAATAGTGTTCTAATTTTATAAATATTTATAGTAATGTCCTAAAAAATTAATTTTTCCATAGGATGTCTTACTGGGAGAAGTTTTAGGTAAACACTTATAACGTGTAGCGCCTTAAACAAGTAAAATGAGACGCAGATTAATCAGGGCTTGTCTTAAGGCGCTCCTCTTGGTCAAACGGGGTTTAGTTCAATTTTTAGTATTAGTAAGAAAAGTATTAGGTCTTTTTATTAGTCAAACCGGTTTTAGGTCAACTTTTAGTATTAGTAAAAAAACTTTTAGGTCTTTTTATTAAAGTAAGTAGCACTTTCATTAATTATCTTTCTTTTTAAATCATATCTATGGAACTTTTATCCGCCTCCAATCCCCCCGGTATGTTTTTTTTTTTATTATTCTGTTTTCACTTTTTTCTAGGGATTTTTTTATTTTTATGTTCCTTAATGTTATAAAGTCTTATTTTGCATATTATAATTCTTATTTTTGTATTATTTGAACTTTTTTTGTATACTATATTAATATTTAAATTTCATAAACTAAATTTTT
Organism: Prunella vulgaris; assembly: GCA_026898435.1. NCBI lineage: Eukaryota > Viridiplantae > Streptophyta > Magnoliopsida > Lamiales > Lamiaceae > Prunella > Prunella vulgaris. Next base: position 23,717 of record JAPKLY010002008.1, on the reverse strand, counting down.
GCGTGTAGGCTAAAATTTAAGTACAGCTGAATTGTGTTTTTTTCTTTTTTTTATAAACAATTGTTAGCTGTATCACTATAACTTTATTTTATTCCTATAATTTTTATTTTTCAGAATTATATCTCTCATATATCTACGTAGTCAAATGGTAGTGTTTCTACTTCACAAAAAGATCTTGGAAGTATTTCACATTGGTTGCACTGCATAACACGAACGACATAAAGTGTAAATTTTGTGATCCTATTTTAAAAGGTGATATATATGTCGCGGTAAGCAATACCTTGCAGGTGGTTATAGAAATGCAATAGCTTGCGAAAATTTTCCACCTCATGTGCGTGAAGAGATAAAAGCCTATATTGAAGCTAAGAAGTTTGAAAAGATGATAACGAATTTGCGAAAGAAGAGGAAATGGAAGATGATGATGATGACGAAGACTAATTAATTAGATGATGATGATGACGACGACTAATTAATTAAACTAATATAGCGTTCTTTTGATGATTTTTGTTTGTGAATGAAGTCTGTTATATATAATGGTTAATTAATGTTAGGGATTAAATTTTTTTAGTCCTAAGATTTGTCATGAATTTGAATTATATGGAATACACAATTTGATATTTGTCCTGTAAATTTAAAAATATTTTAATCTTGATCATTTTATAAATTTACATAATTGAAATTACATTTTAATTTTTGTCATGTAAGTTTGTAAAATGACTAAAATCAAAATATTTTTAAATTTATAGGATTAATATCAAAATGTATAATTAATGTGGATTAAATTCAAAATAAATATAAGTTATAGGACTTACAAATCTTTAATTCCAAAATGCCAAATTTATTTAGAATTATCTGTAAAAGAGGGCCAACTCATTTAAGTGTTTAGTGAGGCACCACCCTTGTGGACATTTCCAATTGTACATCTAAATAATTTGGAGGAAGAAAGTTTGCATTCTTGGTATTGGCAGCCTGTACAAGACGCAACACGTCTCTGTGCCATGTTTGATGTCATCGATCCACGGTTTCTCAAGCGTCACCCGAGATATACTCGGGTGGAAATTGAAGAGCAAAGCGCAAAGCAATGTGCTGGGAAGCCTGTCGGGGGAGTCTGAGGCGGACACGGATGACGCAGAGATCAATCCCACTTGCCAAGCGACACAGGGAGAGTTAGGGGAACATAGAGGAGGTGAACAACGGAAATTCCGTCTAAAATTGACGTGCTCAACATTCAACAGGGTAGACCCTATTTCGTGGCTAAGTAGGGTTAGTCAATATTTTACACTTAATGAAATTAAGCGAGATGAAAGAGTACAATACGCGGCTTATTATCTGGAAGGAGAGGCTAATATCTGGTGGCAATGGATCAGTAGAGTTTACCACAAGAAAGGAAGGGTGCTACGGTGGAAAGAGTTTGAAAAGGAACTGATGGCAAGGTTCGGACCATCCGAATACACAGACTACGATGAGGCCCTATCCCATATTAAACAAACTGGTAGCCTGAGGGAGTACCAAAAGGAGTTCGAAAAATTGGAGAGCCGCGTTCATGACTGGCCGGAAAAGGCATTAGTTGGCGCATTCATTGGAGGTATGAAATCTGATCTTGCAGCGGAGGTACTGGTCTTCCGACCCAAAAACATACCTGGAAGCTATTGACATCGCCAGGATTAGGAACTAACATCTGAGTGTTACACGGAGAGGTGCATGTCCGGAATTGAGGAGACCACAATCTCCTTGGGGAGAAAAGGAAGGTGCAATTGTAGATGGGAGCAGCGGACCCGTTAATCAAACGAACAATTCGATCCCCACTGGAGTTAAGTGTTTGCCTTGGGAAGAGTTACAAAAGAGGCATGAAAAAGGCTTGTGTTTTAGTTGTGACGAGAAGTTCGTACCTGGGCATAGGTGCAGGGTTAAACAAGTTTTCCTCGTCGAATCTTTAGAGACTGATGATGTGAAAAGAGAGGGAGATGAAGTAGTTAGGGAGAACGAAGGAGCGGAAGTATCCGTTCATGCAATATCAGGGGCGCACGGGACGCGGACCATGAGGTTGGCCGCGTAGATTAAGAACAAAAGGGTAGTGGCACTGGCGCAGTTGGCTTACAAAATGCAATTGACGGCAACTGTGGTTGAGCCCTTTAAGGTTCGCGTGCCTAGTCGCGAGAGACTCAATTGCAAAACTTGGAACGAAGGAGTGGCAATCAAATTGCAAGGGGTGGAAGTAAGAAGCGATTTATTTGCTATACCATTGGTAGGGCCGGACGTAGTGCTGGGAGTACAATGGCTAGAAGGATTAAGGGAAGTAGTGACTGATTCTAAGAAGGGGACGATGAGATTTAAATGGGGAAATGGATATGTGGCTAGAATCCCGGACCTTTGTGATTATCATCAGACTTTTAGAACAAAAATTATACATATTGTTGAGGTCTGTGAGTGACTTTAAGAGCGATTATATTCTGAATTCACAATTGGCATCGTCTCTGGGAATAAGAGGGTGATAAGGCATTGACAGAGATTTCAAAGGAGAACACTGCTAAAGGGGTTTGGGATTATCTTCAGAGTTTGAACATGGTGAAGACTTCGCAAATCTGTTGTACATGGAAAAAAAAAAAGTAAATGCATTAAGGTTGATTGATAGATATACTCTAGATCCCCATTATTGCAGCAGAATTTGTAAACGTTACTTTGCAAGCAGGGCATAGGAAATATTAATAATTAAATATAATTCAAGAAGCACAATAACCACTATGAAGTAATGAGTTAAAGCAATCATTTATATTTAACTAAGAATTGGGTGGGGTGTGCCGGGCCAAGGCAGTAGTGCAACACCAAGGCGACGCTTGAGAGCCCCAGCAGCAAGCTGCAGTGATGGGATCTCCCCCTCAAGAAATAAATTTAATATCGTGTGAGTCAATCACTCACATATCAGATATTAAACTGATAAGAACAGATACTACACTTGATCTTAGCCAAAAGGCCGAGAAAGGTATGCTTTTTTCAGCAAGGCTCTTCTGTTTTTTAACTCCCTTTTCCATTGAATGTAGGTTACACTAATTCGATGTGGGACGATTATGAGATACAAATTGAAAACATATTATTCAAAATAATACAGGCTGCAAATAGTTAAGAACAACATTATGCCAAAAAATAGGATAATGTGACTGATGATAGTCACACAGTATGTGAGAAGAAATGTGATCACATTTAGGATAAATTACGAAAACAAGACTTATGTTTGCAACAATTTGCACTTTGAGGTCCCTAAGTTTAATAAGTTTGAAGCAAGAAAGCACATGAAACTGTTTTGGTCCAGATATTTCAAAACAAACATGTATACCTCTCCCATCTATATTCTGCATTGCAATGGAAAAACTGTTGGAAATTAAACAATTAGAGTCAGAACATCCAACCAATGTTAAGCAGCAGAAGAAAATCAAGTCGATTGAATTTCACATACTAAATGTGATACTTGTAGTCAGAAACACGAGATTTACTTCACAAATCATTTTTATATTTTTCACATTATCGAGTGACTTTAGATCATGTGTATGATAGGAAGCAGTAAGTGTGATACAATTCCAATGATGCCATCATACGGATTAAAACTCATGAAGCAATTCTTTTATGGCAAAGAAAAAACTTAGGGGGCGCTTGGTAAAAAAATTCTTCGATGGTAATGGGAATGAGATATACACATAGTAATTATTATATGTAATGAGAATAAATGAGGTACATATCATTGTTTTTTCTCCTAAATAAGGTAAATCATCACCCTCATTTGATTACCTTATAATCATCCTCTTCAATCAAACCCCCATACCACAACCAACAACATTATTTTTTTGTCAACTTTTCCAAAATTGGAACACAACATTAATGATTTAACCACCAAGAAATTTCAATCCCATTAACATTGAAGAATTTGAAACAAGCGCCCCCTTAGTACTTAATGAAACCAGAAAGTAGACCTTTAACTAAGAATTGGGTGGGGTGCGCCTGGCCATGGCAGTAGTGCAACACCAAGGCGACGCTCGACAGCCCCAGCAGCAAGCTGCTGTGATGGGCTCTCCCCCTCAAAAAATTAATTTAATATCGTGTGAGCCAATGGCTCACATATCAGATATTAAACTGATAAGAACAGATACTACACTTGATCTTAGCCAAAAGGCCGAGAAAGGTATGCTTTACCCAATAATGCTCTTCTGTTTTTATTCTTCCTTTTCCCATTGGCCGTAACTTGGAGCCCGTCGATGTGGGACAGTTGTAATCATCATAAAAATCTTTAGCTTCCAGTGAGAATAAATGGAGGACAATAATTCTCATTACAAATTGTTGTGATTGTGATTTTCGTAATATGGATTAATAGTAGTTCAGAATCCTATCATGAAAGCATTTAACTTGGGGCAGCTGTATCTTGGCTCACAAGCATTGTTGAATTATTTTTTGGATGGATACTATATAATTTTTTTAATTTAGTAAGTTTTGATGGTTCTTATACTTGTGATTATAATGTGTAGCTCATAAATCAGCCATCAGATGGTTTATTTAAGCTCATGGAACCAGTTTCACAGTGATCACATTGGTGCATGAATATTCAAGCAGTTATTAGCTGGTTGTAGTAGAAAAAATTAGCTCTCAGAAACAGTGCTTTGAGGGCAATGTTTTGCTTTGATTATCAGTCGATCGGATTGAACTTTCCACAGACGCAGACTAAATATATCAGGCTAAACATCAAGCCAGAGTGCGACTCAAAACACTGTGTGGATAAAAAAATAGTTATTCATATTAATCAGAGTTTTAAATCTTGACATTCAACTCTGCTCCGACTATATATCACCATCCTTGATAGTTTTATATGAATCGAGTTTTAAATAGATAGGATAAGCTCGACCACTTAGATCGATCATAGACGGGTGCCCCTCACCAGTACAATGAAGGTAGACAATCTTGGCCGCTTCACTCATTTACCCCGTACAAGTAAGTATGGACCTTGAATACACCTTCAGCCTATTTTACTCAATGTGGGAAATAATTATCAGTTTTAAATTCTGGCTATCTGCACAAAGATCCAATTGCGTAAATAGCAAATAATGTATAATGCAAGAAACACAATAGGTAAATCCTTGACTATGAATGCGCCTTGCCAGGGCAGTAGTGCAATGCCAAGGCGACGCTCGAGAGCCCCAGCAGCAAGCTGCCATGACGAGCTCTCCCCCTCAAAAAAGTGATTTAATATCGTGTGAGCCAATGGCACACATATCAGATATTAAACTGATAAGAACAGATACTACACTTGATCTTAGCCAAAAGGCCGAGAAAGGTATGCTTTTTTCTATAAGGCTCCTCTGTTTTTGAACTCCCTTTTCCATTGACTGTAGGGTAGACCCATTCAATGTGGGACGATTATAATCATCAACTGCCTCCATCTATTTCATTAACTCAGCTTTCTGTCTTGCATAATCACATTACCAAACATTCATTTCCATGTTAGAAATTTAAAATGTAGTGTACGTTAGTTAACATACAAACATGTGTCAGCACAAATAGTCAATCAATCTAGAGATCTACGATGATTAACTGAAACTAAAGATAACTTTAATCATAGTAGCGAAAGTGTACCCAAATTCATGGATCGATTATTGATGGGGTGGTTTCCTAAACAACAGTAATATCACTCTTTCCTCACTATTCTGCAAATAGAATAAAAAATTTAAAGTAAATACAAAATATACTTTGTTGTTTTCTCAACAAAGTAAAATCACCTAATCATATTTACACATAAAGTGTTGGAAGATAGGGTGTGTATAGGAAGATGAAGATGTTCACGAACTTAGAAATTGAAAGTCGAGGCACCTTAAGACGTTGCCCCATACACTAGTGCAACACGAATACTTGGCAACTGTCCCCAAAATACGACTTTATAACTTAATATTGTTGCACTGCAAATCGGAAGTTATCGACGAATCGCACTACCGACGCAACTCTGATGCAAAACTTAATAGAATGCTTGAATGTTTTAGATAGGAGGAGACTTATTTGGTTGTGAATGATCCTGAAAATGAAATCTGGGGTCTTATTTATAATAGTTGAAAAGATGTGGTGCATTTTGGTGAAATATTGCATTTTTCCAGATCTTTGAATATGAGCAGTTGGATCACACCTTTTAATTTTCAAGAGCTCTGATCGTACTCATTGACCACAATTTCACTAACAGCGTCTTGAATCTTAATTACTTAAATTACATGATATGAATTTTGGGAAGTTTTGAGTAGAACTTCGTTAATGCGGCGAAAATAACTTGCATTTATTCTGATTTTGGGGCCTATTTATAGGCAAACATTAAGCAGGTGGTGGCAGGGACTTTGCCACACTTCATAAATAGCTTACACGTGTTCCTTACGTGTATAAATAGATAATTATAAAGGAAAATTGACCAAAAATTGGATTCTGGCGATCATCTTCAGAGGTGGCGAGCAGCTGGTTATAAATATTTCTTGGAGGAGACCAGTTGGTTACAATTCTCTATAGGAGACGATCAGCTTGTTGTCTGCACTCCAGGGAGGCGACCAACTGATTGGGCGAGTGACTTGTTCTATTGTTTTGCAAAAATTACAAAATCCTAACCCTCAAGAGGAAGGGATCGTATTTGCCTCGTAAATTTCCTAATTTCCTGCAAAAATAGCAAAACACCACTTTCTCCAACAATTAAACACAAATTATCATATTAGTGTAAAAAATGCACGAAAACTAATCAAAATAGGCAATTAAAGTACATAAATTTTGAGCAATTTTCACACCAATCATTCCCCCAAACTTAAAGTGTTGCTCGTCCCGAGCAACAAAAAGAAAAATAAGAACAAGGTGGGAAAATTGTGAGAAATTCAATTCCCAAAATGCATACTCAACAAGTGCCTAGACTCTCAACTATTTCAATTCGCCCCAAAAATCAAAAGCACAAGTAGTTTCAACAGGTCACAGTGAATCGTACAATATCCAAATGCATGAGTTACCTACTCAGGGATAAGTATTTCTCTCAACACTCAAAGCAAAGATAGGGATGTGTATGCACTCAACAATCATATCATGTCAAATAGTCACCATAGGCTTGCAACAAATCTCCTCTCTCCACCACTCAATATGCTCAACAAATAGGATCAATAGGACTTCAATAGGATGTAACATTGGCTCTTTGGAAAAGGGTAGGAAACTTTTGGAAGTAGTGATTCGTCTAGTGGAGGATAAAGGTCAATATTTTTTTTTTATTTCATCAACTCAATGTAATCAACTCTCACCCTCACTTTTCAATGCAAACTCAACAACAATTATTCACCTTCTTTTCACTTGAGCCAAGCAACTTTTAAGCTCCATGAGACTTTTTTTTTTTTTAAAACTTTTCACAATTTTTCTTTGTCTCATTTTCCTCTCTTTTAAGAGCACTCCTTTTTTTTTTTTTTTTTTACACTTTTACACAAACTTCCTCACCCAAATCTCAATTTCAACAAGACCACTTTTTTCTATCCTCCACCAAAAAGGGAGATAAGGCTTTTTAGGATAAGTTGTTCAAGTAGTAGGTAGCCAAAGAATAAGGATATCAAGCTCAAAAGGGCTAACTACGGTCATATGAATTCAGGTTCGGAAAAATATGGCAAAGTGATTAATAAAATCAAAAGATGGCCTATATCACATCCCATTGTTTCACACAAATGCAGTCTCAAGCAAGATCTCAAGCAAGTTCTAGAACTAAAGACAATGATTGATCCACTCACAAGTAATTAACCGGATAATGATTCGATTAAAAGCTCAATTCTCACTGGTTATCAACGTAACTCAATGCAATTTTCAACAGACTCATTACCACAACAAGTTACAAACTTCATGCATTCAAGACTCAAGGTTTGAACCACAACAAGTGAGAAAACTAGACCACTCAGCTAAGCAACACTAGGAACAAGAATCATCACAACAAAAGAGTTCCACTTCACAACCACATAACACATAGGATAGGTGCGCCTGGGCAAATGTACAAGAAATCAAACACCATAAATAAATACACCTCCCCAAACTTAGAGCTTTGCTAGGCAAAGTCTAAGTTTGAGCTCGGAGTTATCAATTAAGCTCATGCCTAAACTACACCTTCCTAACAACAAAGTACAAACAAATCATTTCACACAACTCCTCAATAACCAGATACACCAAAAATCACAATGTAAGCTCAAAATCAGCAAACCCAACAAGGAGAGAATGAGTGCCTGTGCAATGTAAACTAAAATAACAATATAACAAATCACTCCCCCAAACTTAGAGTTTTGTCAACTCTTAAGTCGGGTTCGTGGTACCTCACTTAGCACCAGATTGCTCCTTTCCTCAAGCACGCCTTTAGCTTTTCCTTTTTCCCACAAGCTATCCATGCTGCACACCACACAAAATAGGAAGAACAAAAGATTAAAATAACACCCAATCAAAAATAAGAAATAAAAAAATAATAATAATAATAGTAATAATAATAATAAAAAATAAATAAATAAATACAACGGGTTGTCTCCCATTCAGCGCTAGGTTTAACGTCCTATGCCGGACGGATCTTGACTGGATCAAGTGTCAACCAACTCCATCCATGCACTCATGTCTTGTAAACCCGAGGTCATGTATCTCTTCACCCGGTGCCCATTCACTCTAAATTCATTCCCCTTTTTATCTAGCAAATCCAAGTACCCCGTAGGATAAACTTGCTGCACAATAAATGGCCCATCCCATCTCGATTTCAGCTTCCCAGGGAACAATTGAAGTCTCGAGTTGAATAGCAGCACCTTATCTCCTACTTCAAACTTCTTCTCCTTGATGTGTCGATCATGCCATCTCTTCGTTCTATCCTTGAACAATTTGGCATTCTCATAAGCCCACTCCCTAAACTCCTCTAGCTCTAAAATCTGAAGCAATCTTTCTTCCTTAGCCTTTCCACCATCAAAATTTAGCTTCTTGATCGCCCAATAGGCTCGATGCTCCAACTCAACCGGCAAATGGCACGCCTTGCCATACACCAATTGAAAGGGAGACATCCCTAAAGGTGTCTTGTAAGCTGTCCTATACGCCCAAAGAGCGTCATCTAGCTTTTGTGACCAATCTTTCCTTGACGCACTAACTGTTCTCTCAAGAATCTTCTTGATATGCCTGTTTGAAACTTCAGCAAGCCCATTGGTTTGGGGATGATAAGCAGTAGCAATCTTGTGCTTTACCCCATACTTCACCAATAATTTCTCCATAGCCTTGTTCACAAAATGTGAACCTCCATCACTTACCAGTGCTCTAGGAACCCCAAAACGACTAAAGATATTGCTCTTCAAGAAATTCATTACCACATTTGCATCATTTGTCCTTGGGGAACAACTTTATCCACTTGGACACATAATCTACACAAAGAAGAATGTAGATATATCCACTAGAAACAGGAAACGGGCCCATGAAGTCTATACCCCACACATCGAATAGCTCAACCTCTTGCATATTTGTCAAAGGCATCTCATCCCTCTTTGACAAATTCCCACTTCGTTGGCATTCGTCGCAACTTGCCACAAATTCCTTACAGCTCTTGAACACCCATGGCCAATAAAATCCAGCTTGCAAGATTTTCAGCCCAGTCTTCCTAGCTCCATAATGACCTCCAACCGGTGAAGCATGGCAATGATAAATGACATCAGCCCATTCTTCCTTAGGTAAACACCTTCTTATGATTGAATCGGTGCCCATCCTAAATAAAAACGGGTCATCCCAAATATACTTCTCCGCATCTCTCAAAAACTTTTTCTTCTCTTGGGAACTAGAACCGTGTGGTATTGTACCACAAGCAAGATAATTGGCCATGTTTGCAAACCAGGGCCCTTCATCACTCATCTCATTTTTCTCAATCGAAGCCTCAAGCTTAAACAAATATTCATCAGGAAAATCTTCTTTCACCTCTTCTACATCTCCTTCTAACTCGGGATTCACAATCCTAGACAGATAATCAGCAATGACATTCTCCTTACCCATTTTGTCTTTGATTTCAAAATCAAACTCTTGCAGCAACAGGACCCACCTAATCAACATCGGCTTTGAGTCCTTCTTACTCATCAGATAACGAATAGCAGAGTGATCCGTGTACACGATCGTTCTACCCCCAATTAGGTATGGCCTGAACTTATCAAATACATACACAACAACAAGCAACTCCTTCTCAGTGGTAGTGTAGTTGATTTGAGCCCCATTGAAAGTTTTCGAGGCATAATATATAGCCCGAAACTTTTCTTCACGATTCTGACCCAAAACAACTCCCATAGCGTAATCACTCGCGTCGCACATCAAAACAAAAGGCCTCCCCCAATCTGGACTCACCAAATCGGTGCTGAAATCAATGCTTCTTTTAAGGACCTGAAAGAGTTCATACATTCATCAGTAAACTCAAACTTAACATCTTTTTCTAGTAAATGAGAAAGAGGCTTAGAAAGTTTTGAAAAGTCTTTGATAAACCGACGGTAAAAACCACAGTGTCCAAGGAAAGATCGTATCGCCTTCTCATTAGAGGGCGGAGGCAATTTTTCAATTGCTACGACCTTTGCCCTGTCTACTTGCAAACCTGCTGAGGACACATGATGTCCTAAAACTATACCATCGTTCACCATGAAGTGACACTTCTCCCAGTTAAGTACCAAGCAAGTCTTCACATCGCTGCAAAACTTGTTCAAGGTTTAGTAAACATTGTTGAAAAGATTCACCAAAAACCGAGAAATCATCCATAAAAACCTCCATTATATGACCTATAAGACCCTGAAATATCGACATCATACATCGCTGAAAAGTAGCAGGGGCATTACAAAGTCCAAAAGGCATTCGACGAAATGCAAATACACCATACATTGATACAAAAGCAGTTTTTTCCTGATCCTCAGGTGCAATCAAAATTTGATTGTACCCAGAATAACCATCTAAAAAGCAATAGAAAGGGAAACCACTCAAGCGATCTAACATTTGATCCATGAAAGGTAAAGGAAAATGGTCTTTACAGGTAGCCTTATTCAACTCCCTATAATCTACACAAACCCTCCACCCCGTAGCTATACGTGTCGCTATGAGTTCACCCTTTTCACCCTCTATCACAGTCATGCCTCTCTTTTTAGTCACCACATGTAAAGGACTCACCCATGGACTATCAGATATAGGAAAAATCATGCCAGAATCCAATAACTTCAACACCTCTTTTCTTATTACTTCTTGAATTACCGGATTAACTCTCCTAAGTTGTTGTACCTTAGGTTTGCTATCTATCTCAGTCCTAATGTGATGCATTCAAATAGATGGGTTAATTCCCTTAAGATCTTCTATTGACCATCCTAGAGCAGACTTATGTCTCCTAAGGACTTCTAATAGTGCATGCAATTCATCATTATTTAAAGTTGATGATACAATTACCGGATTATGCTTTTCCTCATCAAGGTAGGCATACATGAGATGTGATGGCAACTGCTTCATTTCTTTCTTCTTCTCTTCAAAAATGACCTTCTCCTCTAGTCCCACTTCAAGCTTAACCTCTTCTTCTTCTTTCTTCTCAACTTTCCTGCAATCAAGCAACATATTATCATTAAGCACTTCATTGTCATTAACATAACAATCATGAGAATCAAGAAATAAAGATCCAGAAAAAGTATAGAAATCATCCTCTATAATGCCATCGATGATATCCACAAAATTGCAAGAAGCTCCATCATCTAGCTGCTTGGATGCTTTATACATAGAAAATGTTGCTTCCTCATCGTTGTATCTCAACTTGAGTTGACCGTCCTTGATGTTAATAGTCGCTTCTCCAGTAGCTAAGAACGGTCTTCCCAAGATTAAGGGACACTCCTCATCCTCCATGCAATCAAGGATGACAAAATCAACAGGGAATATGAAATTGTTGACCTTAACTAGAACATCTTCCACCAATCCCGACGGCCTAGTAGTAGTCCTATCGGCCAACTGCAAGGTCATCCCAATCGGCTTCATCTCCCCTATATCAAGTCTTTTGAAAATAGAATAGGGCATCAGATTGATGCTAGCTCCCAAATCACATAAGGCCATGATGACCTCACTACCCCCAATCTCACAAGGTAAGGCAAAGCACCCCGGATCTTGCAATTTCTTTGGCAACTTCTTTTGTATCAAAGCACTACACTCCTCAGTTAGGTTTACCACTTCAACCCATTTTTTCCTTGCTGCCATCGCATCCTTAAGGAACTTCATATAGTAGGGCATTTGATCCAACGCATCAATGAAAGGTATATTGATGTGGATCTTGTTGAAGATCTCTAAGAATTTTGCAAATTTCTGCTGCATCTTAGCCCTTATGTACCGTTGTGGATATGGAGGCGGTACAACTGTGTTTGGAACTCCTAGCTCATCACAATTCCCCAAACCAAGCTTTTCTCTCTTCTCCTTTGCAATCTTCCACTTCGGAATGTGCGAAATTTCCTCCTTCTTCTTCAATTCCTCTACCATTTCCTCTTCCTTCCCCAACTCTTTTTCCTCTTCTTCCTCTTGAGCATCAGCATGCTCCTCCTTATCCACCACATATGAAGGACCATCATACTTAGTCCCGCTCCTCAACTCTATCGCCTTAAGATACTCTCTTGGATTGATCTCAGTTGTAGAAGGATATTTGCCTTTACTCTGGGATTGCAACTGAGTAATTGAACTGGATAACTGGCTCATCTGATGCTCCAAACTCTTTTGATTCTGATGCATTTGTTGCTCCATGCTATTCATTCTGGCATCCAACTTCTCTTGCTTTTCATCTTTCTCTTGGAGCTTCTTTAGGATCAAAGTTAGAGTATCATCTATGGAAGGCTTCCCATCAGGCAACTTAGCACCTGGGTCAAATCCAGGTGGAGGAATCACAGCTGCATTTGGATTCGCATAAGAAAAATTCTCATGCCTCTTTGGAAAAGGCTGATAATTGTTTCTTTGGTACCGATTCTGCTGATTATTATAGTTATTTCCCTGATACCGGTTTCCACCTTGATTGTAACCTCCCTGGTAACTTTGTTGTTGACCCCCTTGGTATTGAGGTCTTCCCATGAAATAAGCATCCTCTACTTGAGATGAACTTCCCCCAAACTCTTGCCCTCTAGAGCTAGATCCCTGTCCAGCTTTTACTTCAGCCAATTGAGTAGAGAATGATTCCATCTTATCCATCATCTTGAGTAAGAGTTGAGAGTTCCCGTCACCTTCTTCCATGCTATCTATTCTCCCTCTCGGCTCATCATATGTGGTTGAACTCTGAGCTATCCCTTCCAAAATGTTATATGCATGTCCAGGCGGAATATTGATGAAAGTTCCCCCAGCGCATGCATTCAAGTGCATCCTATCCTGACTATTCAAACCGTTGAAAAAGTACATCAACGTTTGATCTTCACGGAACCCATGCTGTGGACAAGATGCTGACAATAGTGAGAACCGCTCCCATGCCTCTTTGATTCCCTCATTACTTCTCTGACGGAATCCACTGATATCATTCCTTATCTTCAAGGTCTTTGATGGAGGATAGAACTTCCTCAAGAATTCCGTCGCCACTTGGTTCCATGTCTTCAAATGTCCTGGTGGAGTCATGATACTCAACCACATCTTAGCATTCCCAATAAGGGTAAAAGAGAACATACGCAATCTCTTTGCGTCTTCAGTCACGCCTTCTTGCCGGAAAGTATCCGCCAACTCTTGGAACCACATTAAGTGAGCATGAGGATCCTCACTATCATCCATTTTCCCTCGAATTGCTTTTTCAAGAGGAGATTGATCATCCCGGTGTTAATTTGAAACTCTGGTGCTTGCACATCGGGCCTGGCAATCCCATCATAAAACTCATTCATCCTTGGCTCTAGAAAATGCCTAATCGGCCTCCCATCATCCATCCTACCCCTCTGAGGTTGTTGGTCTTGATAGACCGGGTTATTGTAGGGCTGTTGGTAATTTTGGTTTTGTGGAGGATATGGGTAGTTTGGCTGGTATGGGTAGTTGTAAGGTTGATTTTGAGGGTTAGGTGGATAAGGTTGATAAGCATGTGGATTTTGATTTTGTGGAGGAGGTTGATAGTTTTGAGGAGGAGGGAGGTTTTGTTGGTTCTGAGGCTGATTTGGTGGATGTTGATTCAGTGGAGGGTAGTAATTCTGAGGAATTTGAGGGTTTTCGACTCTCTGTCTGTCATTCACATCACCCCCAGGATTCTGTCCGTTTTGGATATTAGAACCTCCTGCTTCCTCTTGATTTGATCTATCCTCCAAAGGAGGCATGTTCTCCTCATTTCTTCGAGCCATGAACTCAACAGATAAATTCCTTCTTCGATTCCTTCTTGAGGTGATTTCAATCTCTGGATCAATAGGAAACTGAGGTTCTCCTCTTGATCTAGTGATCATACACCTAAAAGAACAAAAGCAAAGTATCAAATTCTCTTAAAATGAAACAATAAAATAATCAATCATACACTCACTCGTTACCTCCCCGGCAACGGCGCCATTGACTTGTTCTATTGTTTTGCAAAAATTACAAAATCCTAACCCTCAAGAGGAAGGGATCGTATTTGCCTCGTAAATTTCCTAATTTCCTGCAAAAATAGCAAAACACCACTTTCTCCAACAATTAAACACAAATTATCATATTAGTGTAAAAAATGCACGAAAACTAATCAAAATAGGCAATTAAAGTACATAAATTTTGAGCAATTTTCACACCAATCAGCGAGCAACTCATTCAATGGGTTGCTCGCCTCCTTTTGATTCCACACTGCTGCTCGCCTATTTCCTATTCTTCATGTGGTTTTTCTTCTTCTTTGATTAAATCTCCTTGATTTGTTGGCCTCCGTGTTTTTCTCTTGTAATCTCTTCATGTTTAATCAACTCTCCTGGGACACGTAATCCGTAATTTTGTTAATTACTTCCTTAAGCACTTGGATCAACTTATTCATTAAAAAATAAGTGAAATCAGTTATAATTGAGTTAATAAACTCAGTTCCCCGATCTGATCTTATCCTGACGATGCTCTGACCCTGTTCAGTACTCAATTTCTTGAGTAACTCCGGAAGCTTGACCTGAGTCTCCTTCTTGTTCAGCAAGAAAATCACCCATGTGTACCTGGAATAATCATCAACAACAACAAGGGTATATTTCCTACCATTCATGCTGACAGGAGTAATCGTACCAAAGAGATCCATGTGCAGGAGCTGAAGCACTCTGTCAGTTGAGAAGTCGTCTTTCTCCTTGAATGAAGCTTTGGTTTGCTTGCCTTCCTGACATGCTCCGCACACGTGGTCTTTGCTAAAAACTTCATTAGGTAGACCCTCTACAAGAGAAAGTTGAGAGATTTTGTTAATAATCTTGAAGTTTAAGTGACTCATGCGTTTATGTTAAAGCCAACTGAGTTCTGATGAACTCTTAGCTACCAAACAAGTTTCAGGAGAGCTGCTCTTGAAGTCAGCAAAATAAATGTTGCCTCTCCTGACACCTGTCATCAGAACCTGCAGTTTAGATTTGTCCTTGACAAGGCATATATTAGATGTAAACTCTACACTATATCCTCAGTCACAAAACTGACTGACCGAAAGCAGATTATGCCTAAGACCCTCAACATAGGATACATTAAGAACTCTAACAGAACCAACAACAAGGGTACCGAATCCTCTGGTGAAACCCTTAGAGTTATCACCAAAGGTTACCTGCGGGCCTTCCTGAGCTACGTAGTCCTGAAGGAGATCACGAAATCCGGTCATGTGCCTGGAACACCCTGAGTCTAAGTACCAATCCTTCATCAGATCCTCATTCTTCTTCTTGTAGCCCGCAACGACCTGAAAAGAATCAGACCTCAGGCACCCATCTCGTATTGGGTCCTACAGTGTCAGCCATACCCTTTGGGATCCAGATTTGTTTAACAATTCTGATGGTATCAAAAGTGTAAACCTATCTCCCTGAAACATCAACATACACTGTCCTCTTCTTCCTTTGTGCCTGGGAAGTTGAGGGTGTATGTGTGTCAGCATTAGGTTCAGGAGCCCTAGATTGATTCCTGGGGGCGGGCCTCCTGTTCCTCTTTGACCTGGGTGTATTGGGCTGTTGTCTGTCCTGGGAAGGAGCAGCTCGGGCCTGACCTCTAGGCACTTGAGGTCTGGCCTAAGTGTTATCGGAGTCAGGTCTCCGTTGCCTTTCAGGGGCCACTTGGTTCGTCCTTCTCCTTTGAGGATTGGGACATTCCTGATGGGCCCTGTGCCCTGTCTGAGGCCTCTAGACCTCAGTAGTCCTTGGCCTTGCCTGAGGTTCCCTCCGGCCTGAGTTCCTTCTACCCTGAGCACTTTGAGGCTGAGCCTGAGAAGTGCTTGGAGCAGAATTCCTTCGGGCCTGAGAATTCCTAGGCTGAGCCTTGGAGTTTCCTTGGTCCTTTTTTCTCGGCTCATGATGAGGAGCCTGGGCCTTTCCCTTAGGTTTTGGCTTAGATTCCTCAGTCCTTTACCTGACAGGTTCAGACACTTTCTCCTTCCCTTTGTCTTTATCCTGACGAGCAACACTTGGGCTCTTGTCGTCAATTTGGGCAGGGACAAACTTCTTCTGAGAGTTGCTCCCTGAAGCACCTCTCTTCTTCTTTCCCTTTGGGTCTTTGGAGGCATCATAGCCTAACCCAACTTTTGCACCATCAGTCAGCTGAGAGAAACTTGTTAACTCATCAACCACTTGGGAAGATGTGTGTAACTTCTTCAGCTTTTCCTCAAGGTGCCCATTTGCCTTTTTCAGGGCCTCAATCTCAGTGGTGTATTGAAGCACCAGCTTCTGATGAGCATTCTCTATTGAGATCAGCTCAAGATCCCAAGCGGTTTGCTCAGCACTAAGGCGAGCTTGCCACTCAGTTTCGAACATCTCTCTCAGAGCTATACGCTCAATCATCTGTTGTTCCTGAGCAAGGAACTGATCAGTGTCACGAGTCTCAATCAGCGAGCTGATTACACCGTTTAGTCTTTCAACCGCCATTGGAGTCTCATCATGCCTATTCGGAGCATGAAGTAACTCTTCCTGGAGATTTACTAGTCTGAGGGCTTCCTCAGAATCTCTCATTCTGAGAGACTCAGTTAACCGATCGTTCTCACCACTCAGTTGTGCATTCACATCCACTGTGTGAATATGAGTCTCCTGTAGCCTCGAGAAATCAGCCATCAATTGCTCTAAAGCGAGCTGAAGGTCGAGATCTCTTGCTGAGTCTGAGCTAAGCTCAGGTGCGTGATCAGGAGAAGAGGCAGAAGAACATACCTCATCATCTGCCATCAAGCAGAGATCATCATACTCCTCATTGGAGAAGAGTTCAGGGGACCGGCGTCCTGGGCCATCTGAATCTGAGGAATCCTCAGCAAGCATTGCTCTCCGGTCTGATGCCCTGAGCTCTCTCTTCGCTCTCCGATCTTCTCGCTCACGAGCACTGAGCTCCGGACAATCATACTGATAATGTCCGGTCTTGTGGCAGTGGTAACACTGATCTACATCAGAAATGCCCTTTTTGTCAGTGTACCTTTTATCAGATGACTCCCTCCGGCTCCCTGATGATCTTTCAGGCTTGGAGCTGGATCTTCTGGGATCAGCATCATCTCTCCTCTTGGAGCTTTTCTCATCTCTGTGCCGCTCAGGCTCGTCTTTCTCTCTCCTAGATTTAGAACCCCTCCTCTCTTCCCTCTGGGGGCTCGATCTCCTGGGGCTGGAATACCTGCGGTCACGATTGTCAGTATAAAACTTCTTATACCTACCGAAACGAGAGTTCAGCTTCTCGAATCGTCGTGCCATCAGGCTGTACACCAGGGCTAGCTCATCCTTGTTCATCTCTCTGAGTGATTTCGAGCCAGATCCAGCCTCAGGCTCAGGAGTAGCTTTAAGAGTCACGCTCTTTTCTTTCTCAGGTGTCTTCTCCTCACTCACATCCTCACTGACAGCACCTTTCTTCTTCCTCTTATCGAGGTCGAATTCCAGAGCCTTTAACTCTGAGAATAGGTAAGAGTAAGGGATGTTTGTGAGATCCTGAGTGTTCTTCAACAAGATCACTCCTGTGTCCCATATTTCAGGGAGACAGTTCAGGATTTTTAATGACACCTCCCTCTTGGGAAAGTCCTTCCCAAGGGTTGCAAGCTCGTTCATCATCTTAATGAACCGAGCTTCCATCTGATCGATGGACTCTCCTTCTAACATCCGAAAGGCCTCAAACTTCCTGATAGTAAGATCACGCTTGTTCTCCTTGATATTCTCTGAGCCCTCACTCATCTCCTTCAGTGCATCCCAAATCTCCTTCGCAGTTGTCAGATGCATAAGCCTAACCAAGTTCTCGTAAGAAACGGTGTGGAGTATAATGTTCTTCGCAACATTATCCAATCTGATTTGCTTAATCTGATCAGCAGTAAGCGCGGACCTCACCACAGGCTCATCTTCGGCAGTCGGAATAGGGACATTACCAGCTACGGGCCAGATGATCTGAAGATTCCTCATAAATCTGATCGGACCATGCTCAATCACTTGGGGCATCTGATAATGGATGGAGTAGAGATGTGCAAGGACCCTGAATTTCCAATAATCATAATTATCAATAGAGAATTCAGGAAGACTACCTTCAAGGCGCTTAGAACCGGATGCCATGATATGCAAGTTTTCAGAAACAAGATCTGTTCAGATGACCACCAAAAGTTTCTCCTCAGAAATTGTTGGTAAACAAAGTCAGTGGTCTTTTGAACCACTGCTCTGATACCACTTGTTGGTCCCGAAATGAGTATAAATCAGTGTATGGGGGGGGAATACACTGATGTCAGATTTTCCCGAAAGACTCAGGAAAATTCTCTTTCAAACTTAGTCAGGAAGCTCCTGATGTGTTCAGTAAACTGATGGTCCTCAGGGGCAGCAGGGACGGATCAGTAATGAACCAAATAGGCTAAATCAGAGTTGTGCTCTCAGAAGCTCAGTAGAGATAACAATCCTACTGACCGCTCAGAAGCTAGTCAGTTGGGCTACTATCTCAGTAAGCTCAGTTTAGTGCGGAATGTGAGCCCTTAAATTTCTACTCATTTTAGTTCCTGAAAACTTATCAGTTTGCTTAGTGAAAACGTGGTTAAGGCTGGTGCACAGTCTTAAGTTCAGGATGACAAAGTCAGTCCTGATGGTTTTCCAAAACAATGCAAGTATGCTTCAGTTTAGTATGATGACAATTATGATCCTGAGCAAATAGTAAATCAGCACACAAGGATCTTTTTAACGTGGTTCGGAGATAACCAACTCTTACGTCCACGACCTGATTGAACAGGAAGCTATCCTCAAAACCCTGAGGATAGGTACTTAATTTTTACGTGCCAAGGGACACTAGTAGCCAACTTCCTCTCTTAGGAACTGACCCCTGGGTGGTTTTACAAGTCCCAGTCCTTCCTACCAACCAACTCACACACTGAGGGGTTTGGTATTCACGTTTTCCAACTATTGTGTATTGATCCTTCTAACAAATCAGTTCTAAGGATAGGATCAATACTCTAAGCAAATTACAGAAAAGATTCCTACTACAACACTAGGGAAATTTAAAGTTTCAGAGTGTTGCTTCAAATGAACTTTGAGTGCTTGGAATCTTGAGAGTTTCTCTTGGAAATTTCCCGTTAGCCTTGAATGGGAGCAAGGCCTTCTGTATTTATAGGAGGGTTTGAAATAGATCCGTTGGAGGAGATCCGTTTTAAACCCCTCTATTTTAGGTAGGTGCAGGTACTGGTTGTCCTTGTCTGACAGAGACCATACCTAGTATGGCAAAGTTTTTGATCTGCCGCCTGCACCTCTGAGAAGCATTAAATGTGCTCAGTCTCTGTACATACGTGTCGCCTTCTAACTGGTCGCTTTGTCAACGGCTAGTTTGTCGACATTGACTTTACTGAACCTCGTACATTTATAACTCTGAGTCCCTCGTTCTTTACTCAGCATAAATGTTTGTCTTATGTTGGAGACTCTGACATTCTTTCTGCTTCATCAGACTTCCATTCGCACGTGTAACCTTTGGGCCTAAGGACTTACAAGTATCAGGTTAACTGATACTAAGCCCAAGTCAGGACTTAAGAACATCAGTAGGACGTTCAGCCTGATCAAGGTTACTTGGTGCCTTCACTGAAAGAGACTTCCCTGAGCATGCTTAGTCTACTCAGTTCTGTCAGGATCAGTGGTCTTCTTAAGGATGGCTTCTAGGCATCTTCAGGAGTCTTTCTAGGTTTTTCAGGTTCAGCTTCAGGTTGATCCTCTTCAGGATGATCAACGCCTTCAGGGTTGGAGATACTTCAGATTTCAGACTTCAAGGATGTCTCCATCAGTCTTCACTCCTCAGTACGTTCCCCCTGAACTGAATACCTGTGAATAGAAAATCTATTCTAACCTATCTATCCTGAGCCTATCATCCTGATAAACTATACTTAGGCAAATTGATCAGGGGGTCTTGGGATCTAATCAAAACACTCAGATTGTCCCAATAGACAATCTTTGATGTAGTGTCCTGGTTTTCTGCAGTTATAGCACAAATAAGTTGAGTTAGGTGCTGTAGATTTCACTTTACCATCTTCTTTTGGTGTGAACTACTTCTTCTTTGTCCTTTTGCCAAATTTCTTGAGCTGCTTTATGAAAAGAGCCAAGTCTTCATCATCAGAACTTGTAGTTGTAGGGTTGTGAGCTACTAGAGCTGTAACCTTACTGCTGTCATGTTCTTTTCTTCTGCTTATGTCAAATTCATAATCTTTAAGGTCTGAAAAGAGTTCAAAGGTGGATATCTTAGATAAATCCTTTGATTCTCTCATAGCAATGACCTTCATGTCCCATTCAGAAGGTAAGCCTCTGAGAACTTTCATGTTCATTTCTCTTTGTGAGTACTCTTTACCAAGTGAGTCTAGCTCATTGAGGATCTCAATGAATCTTGATTCAAACTTTTCAAGAGTTTCACCAAATTTCATCTTGAAGTTCTCAAACTTTTGAACTGCTATCATGAGTTTGTTTTCTTTGATTTGTTCAGTTCCTTCACAAATCATTTCCAACTTTTCCCATATATCTTTTGTAGTTTTGCAGTTTTTGATCTTGCTAAACACAATTTTATCAAGTGAATGATAAATAGTGTTCTTTGCAACATTGTCAAGGTTAGACCTTCTCTTGTCATCCTCAGTCCATTCCCTTCTGGGTTTGGGGATAATCTGAGCTAGTCCAGCTGACTGATCAGCTGCAGTATTGACCTTCACAATAGGTATGGGGCCATCCTCTATGATAGACCACATCTCATCAGTGATTGCAGACAAATGTGCTTGTATTCTAATTTTCCACTCATCATAGTCCTCAGCAGAGAACATTGGAACTTTAGATTTCACCATCTTAGGAGCCATGCAAGTATGCAGGTGTGTTTTTCAAAAACAAAAAAGGATCTAGCTAGGTACTGATCAAAGCAGTGGCAAGCCAACTGCTCTGATACCACTTGTTGCTCCCTTAAAGTGGTCAAGGTCTAGAGGGGGGGTGAATAAACATTGAGTCCAAAATCAGATTTTCAAACTTTTAAAAGGATTGATTCTAGAACCTTACAGTAGCCTTTTTAAGTTTAAAAACAGTAAGTCTACAAGATTTTTAAAAACAGGACCACAAATGTTACAGCTGTGGACTTAACAAGTCTGCAGCTGCTTAGTTAAAAAACAACTTGCATAAACAAATCACTTGTAGACAAAATATCAAAGGAGTTCTCACAATTAAAATTGTATTGAGAATACTCTAATGTGCAACAGAATAAAGTGAGTGTTAATGAAAAACAATATAAACTAGACTTAACAGTTGAGTGACTTATAAAAGTCTACAGCTGTAGAGTCAGTTTCTGTGAAAATCACAAGGTTTTATGCACTCAAGATTTCAAAATAATGATGAATGTAACAAGAAAATTAAATATGCAGGACAATAATATAAAGAACGGAAGGTAAATAGACCAGGTTTATAGTGGTTCAGTGTCTATAAAAAGACCACCTACATCCACTGTTACACCACTTAGGTGCCAAATTCACTAAGAAGTGATCACAAAGATCAGTATAAGTAGTTCCCCCTTAGAACTAGGTTCACTCAGATTCCTATTCTAAAAAGAGATAAACTACCCTATTCACTCAGAATTTCAACTCACAAAGAGTTTTACAAAACCTCACAAAGAGATATCTACACCAAGTAGAAATATAAAACAGGTGGGGGAACAACAACAAAAGGTGTGATTCTTTCTAAGAAAATCCTAACCAACTATCCTATGAATCACAAAAAATAAAACGAATAAAGCTCTTTCTCACAATATTTCTGGCTGTAGACTTGCTTAGATTGAATGCTTGTATGCTCAGGGTTGTTGTTGTTGCTTCCTCTGAGGACTTCTTCTATTTATAGATTGAGTGGAGTGTCTTATCCGTTGGAATTTCAAATTTGAAATCCGAATAAGGCCCATCTCTCTCTATTTGGCATGTGTGAAGTGGTCCTCATTCTTCACACAGGATAGTACTGAATGTACTATGTCATTTTCTTCAGAATTCTGACCTCCTTGTAACTAATCTTCATTATGCTCCAAAATTAAGAGAAAAACCTCCACTTTAAGTACAATTTAGTGAGTGCTTGAGAGCTACACTAATAGTGCTTAAAGGGTCTTCATTATCTTCAAATAATCTGACTTGTACTTCCTCTTCAAACGGTTCATTGTAGCTGTAGATACTTCAATCTTGCAGCTGTAGAATCCTGTTAATATCAAAAATTGGCTGTAGAGAAACCTTACATCTGTAGGGTCATGTTTTGACTGTATAATGATCAAATATACAGCTGTAGACTTCACTTACAACTATATGTTTCAAACACCAATTTGCTTGGCACAAGTGTTAGAATAATTCAATCAATTAAACACATTGCACACATCAAAATCTAAACTAAGGTACTAACATGGACATTTCCAATTGTACATCTAAATAATTTGGAGGAAGAAGGTTTCTTGGTATTGGCAGCCATGTTTGATGTCATCCACAGTTTCTCAAGCATTACCCGAGATATACTCTGGAGGAAATTGAAGTGCAATGTGCTGGGAAGCCAAGGAGAGAAAGCACAGGTTGTGTGAGGAGCTCATGTGTGATGACCTCGTGGGCCGTTTGTTGTTCCACCACTAGATTTGGACGATGCACGTGCAGAGGATCTCATGGCTGAGCTCTGGGATATACATGCCAAGACCTCCCAGCATCTCCAGGATGTGAATGCCCGATACAAGGAGTTCGCTGATGCACGACGCCGCCCCTTTGACTTGGAGGTTGGGGACTTTGTGTGGGCTATCCTCACAAAGGACCATTTTCCAGCCCACGAGTATAACAAACTATCTGCTTGGAAGATTGTTCCTGTTGAGATTGTGAAGGAGATCAACCCTAATGCCTATCGACTAAAGCTCCCGTCTCACATCCGCACGTTTGATGTCTTCAATGTCAAACACTCCATTCCTTTTGTTGATGATAACTCTTCTGGAGATGAAACCGATCCTGATTCGAGGGCGAATCGCTTCTTGGACTTTTTATTTAATAGTTATTTAAATTAGTACTATTTAAACCTATCTTTATCTTGATGTAAGACAATTTTATGTTGATGAATTAAACTAGGGGTTTCCCAAGAGATTCACTAGTATATATAATATCAAGTGAACTCTCAATTTCTATTACGTGCGTT